>JAPDSC010022034.1:431354-453661 GCA_026290005.1 Latrodectus geometricus | reverse complement strand
ATGTAGAGTTTAGTAACGATACAACAGTAAACTACAATCTACTTTCCAGAAAAAAACATTTATGTTTTTGATTTTATTTTTCAAGTTCCTGAATATTTTTTTCCGCAACTTTTATATTTTAAACATGGATTTTTTGCAAATATGACATAGATGAATCCATTGGTTTTTTTCATTACTTCTTTCTTTTTCCTCCTGTTTAATTAATTTAGATTTTAAGTAATTTACATAAATCATTAAATATATATTGAGCAAAATTTAACTTACTTATTTGACCGAAATTTCATAACATATAATTTTCATTTTTAAGCCATAACGTATAATTTTTAGGTTTCATAACATATAAGTTTTTGATTTTACTTGATAAAGCTGTAATGAATTACATAAATATAATTAATTACAGTATTATAAAGTAAATTCATTATGTTCTAAATACAATTAGCAACCTGTTACTTATAACTCGCATTCAGGTATTTATCATTTAGATTTTAGTGTATTATATTAATTTTTACTTTATTTGTTTTGCTATCATGAATTTTATTTGATGTTTGAAAATATTTTGTTCAAAACCATTGAAGGAACCATTGAAACCATTTTTTTGAACGGAAATTATCCCTAATTTCAGAAATAATGATAAAAATATTTCATGAACTTACTACTTTCAACAAATAATGTTAAAATAAACATAATTGCTTAAATGGAAAGGAAGGATATATCATATATTATGACATATCTAAAATATTTATTCATACTTAGTTGTAATGAATAACAATCACAAATTATGTTTGAGTTAGTTATTGCCTTTATATATTGAAAAAAATTTCTTTTTAGAATCAAAAAATTAAAATTTAACCTTTTCGAATAAAATTTTTTGTTATTTATTATTCGTAAAATAAATTCAATGTTTTAGATGTCATTCAAAATTAATAGTATGATTTTGAATTATTTATATGTACTTTATTTTTTACTTGAATAGATCCCATTGTTATTAGGAATTAAATGTATTATGTCTAGAACACCACAGGCTATTTTCAATGTAAACTTGAAAAATCGAAAGCCTTTACAATCTTAATACGAAAGATTAACTTTCAATCAGAAAGATTCGATAGGAAAGTACTTTTCGATATTAAATTTGGTAATAGCGTACAAAAACGTTTTATAAGCAATTGATAAGTTTTTTACAAACTAGTATTTGCTTAAATTTTCTTACTTATTTTATATATTTGTAATCAGTTCTAAATATATAGGATAAGCAAAGAAATTATGTGTAATTTTTAACGTTATGCAAAATAATTGTTTTTGACGGAAAAATGATAATATTAGTTGTTAAATGACGACATAAATAGCATAGTTATAATACAAACAGAAAGAAAATTCATATTAAGTTTTGAATTACTGTATCTTTATATAAAGATTGAAATATGATAATAAGCATTTACTTATGTGGACATTTTATTCTTATACTATAGGGATATCTGAGCATACAACGATATCTATTCATAAATTATTTTCTAATTTATATAAAATTGTTTTTATTTCTTCTTTCCTATTAAATATAATTTTCCATAAGAATATAATTGTCATAAATATTATGGGAAATAATCGATTGGTATATAAATTTATGTAACTTTAATTATTATTTATGAATTATATTGATACAGTAAATCAGTATAATTCTCAACAGACTCCTAATTTTCGTATTAAACAGTAATTAGTATTAATACTAAATAAGCCTTAATAAAATATTTTGTTAAATTAATGATTTTCAATAGTTAAATAATTTTGCTAAGGTGAAGTAATTGATAAATTTTCGATACTTTGAATTTATGCTACCCAAATTTTGTATGCTCTTTGCTTCCGAAAAATACAGAAATGAATTATGTACTTATTTTCACATAGGAAATAATGAGTACTGAAATTATTTCTCTAAGTTTTTGTGTGATGTTAGTTATGGTAACATTAAATTTAATGTTATCATATAACATTACTTTAATCTATCAAAATAATTCAAATGTATAAAATACGAAGTAAGTTTTTATAAAACTGTTCAGTAATAATCAGTCAACGTTTGTTATCAAATAGTTTGGGTGTTCAGTTATTAGGTGACAAAATATTTCTTTAAAATATTTCTCACATAATATATAAACCCTATTCAAATATTTTAATAAAATCAAATATTTTAAAGAAATATTCATAAAAGTATTCATAAAATTGTTCAAAATTTACATAATCAAAAATATTTTTTTTATTGCAATTTATCAAAGAAACATTTTTTGGTCAGTCTGGACCATATGAGAATACCTTTTCACTAACTTTTGTACAGTAAGTTGATATTTATCCAATTACAAATTTAGTGTTTAAAAATAAATTTAATTAAGAAAACATTAAAAAGAAATTTTTTTTTTTAAATTGTAATTTTAATTCAAACTTTCTTTCGCAATTAACACAACTTTCTTTTTTAGCAAATTATCATCTACAAATTATTGATTGTAAGACTGTTTTGACCCCAACATTTGTTTAATTTTTTATAAAAGTTTCGTAAATAATGATCCCGAGGAAATAACAAATTCTGATTCTTTATTCCTTCATGTCACGTTAAAAATTTTGAGTAAACAAAGAAAATAATTTCAATTTAAAAGCTATTAATTAGTGGGAAGAAATTAGAAGTAAACATCATTTTCTATTTATGAGACAACACAGACAATTTACATAAAATTCATTAATACTTATAAAAAATAATTCAAATCGAAGAGTTTGACTACAAATTCTTTTCCAATGTCAAAAATGTAGCGCAATATTAAACCTTTAAAATACTTTGCTAATTTCAATACATGTTTCGTATCAGGAAATTTGGTAGCATCCGTATTTTAAATCATTTGAATAGATTAGCTCTAATGTATATAAGATTTCATATAGTTAAAATTAGTTTATAAATAAAATAACATAATTTTACCTAAAAATAAAACATTTTAGGTTCTTAATAAATGAAAGAGTTTGAAGAAGCGTTCACAGTTTATTATTAAATGTAAGATTTTTGCGTAAGCAATATTTGATTGTCAAGAGTGATAAAGCTCTTTGACAAAGAGAAAAGCCTATCTAACCATTCATTAACTTAGAACACAAAGGTTTATATATGAATAATTAACGTAATTATATTATTGAATTTCTTTTACTTAATAAAAGTGCTTAACCAATTCTCTCTCTCTCTCTTAGAATGTTAACAAAGTAAAGCCTTCAAACATGAATTGTCACATTAATTAATAATTAACAAGCATATATTACATGTTTACGATCTATATAGTTCAATTAGTTTTATATAACTTCATAAGTTTTAATTATAATTCTGAGTATCTTAAAGGCATTACAACATCACAAGTCTTAATTCTCTGTAAGAAATTAACTTGATGAAATTTATTTATGGAACACATTTTTTCAGTTATTTCTTATTTTTATATTTCTGAAATAAATCAATTTGTTTAATATAATATTTTTAGAATAAAAATTTACATAATTATATGGACAGATACAAATAAATACTGTAATTTGGTTTGTTACAAAATAATATTTACAGATGCATGGCTACCATTTGTTGTATTCTTACACAAACAGTATAAACTCAAGTTATACTTTTATAAAAAATATAATTATTTCCCACGATAAATCTTTTATATAAGTCCAAACTTCATCAATTTATTTGAAGATTATGCAAAACACATTTTTAATATTAATACTGTTTGATCAATTACATACATAATACATATTCATAAACGATAGAGTAATTTAATGATTTCAGTAATATTTAATGAATCAAAAACATCGATCTAATTATCAACAGTCAAAATAACATGAAATTTAAGTTCTTTCAAAACTATAATTTAAGCATCATACATGCACTAAATTAGTTATTAAAAAAAAGTATATTAAAAGTATATTATATATATTCGAAAGAATTTATAATCTAGGACTTAAACCAAAGGATAAAAGCTATTAAAATTCTTTTAATAATTTAAAGAAAATATAAAACACTATAAATTTTATTAAAAAATACTTAATAAAATATTACCATATCGCATATTAATTCACAGTTTTAGGTTTCTTACTCTAAAAGATGTAGAATAACTTAAGAAGAGGTTTTATATTTTAAAAATATTATCACGATTTGAGTTGTAGATATTATATAATTTAAGAAGCTTAATAATTTGCTTAAATTTTATACTCACTTTTGCAAACAAGTCTACATTTAATTTACAGTCCACCTTTTTTAATTAAATAAAATTTATAATTTTAATTAAATAAAAGCATTTTTAATTTAAATACTTCATTAAGGAAATCATTTAATAAGGAAGTAAGAATGTTAATAAAGCAATGTAAATGAAAAAGATTATTCTTAAATAAAACCATAAGAATTTAATCAACAAACAAATTACTTAAGAATGGGTATTCTTAATTAAAACAAACATATAAAGTTTGAAAAAAATAAATAATTTTGTTTTTTCATTAAAGTACGTATTCAAAGTAGTGTAAAACAAATTTAAATTATTGAAAGTGCTCTTGATGTTTGCAATAAAATAGTACATTGTATTTAATAAAGTATAAAATTTATATTTTATTAAACATTATCTTAAAATTTATCAATAAACTTATTAAGAAATGTTATTCATGCAAACAATGTGTTCAAATAAAATATATATTTATAGTTTAATCTGAAATACATTTATTTGATATTCAGTAATAAGCCGGTTATCGGATAAAAAGGAAATAGTGGTAAAAAAAACTCTATCAAGACTTAATAAATAATTATGGGAACTTTAAAATAATGATAAAATAAGGGATTTATAACTAATATACAAAAAATTATATCCTACTTCAAAAGCAATATTTCCTATCTACATTTCCGTCTGATTTAATATAATAGTAATCACTTCCAAGAAAAATGTACCGGGTGAAAATTAAATTTAGGAAAACCATCAAAATTTCAAAAGGGAAAAATTTTTTTTTTAATTTTTTAGTCATGAATTTATGTTTAAAACAATTTGTTGTTTCCTCTCGATATGCTTCCTTTACTAGACGTGCTTTTGTTGCGAAAAAGTAAAACAGATGAAAAGGGATATTTTCAAGTACTTTATTAAAAATGATGTTACAAAAAGATGGTCTCATTTTTTCATCTTCTATATTTTCAACTGATCGGGCAAAGTGCTGTTGCACTATATTTTATAACGAGAAAGTCACGGCTAATTATATTTAAAACAAGCGAAATGAAATATGAGGTGCATTTCGTGTGCTTCTTGAAGTGGAAATTTTATGTGTTAGATTCTCTAAAATATTTTCTTGATGGCAAGAAAATTTATCACCTAGAGAAGATGGTTTAAGCTTTGATCTTCATGAAAAATGTAATGCTTACAATAAATTTCAAATTATATCTTTAGTAGGCTCAGGTATTGTAGCATTGTAAAAAGAAAAAATAACTTTGTTTGTAATTTTTTTTTTTTTTGGAAAATGTATTCATAATTTAATCATCGAATTTAGAAGATTGATTGAAAACGTTTTAATCTGATATCTATATATTAATCTTTGTGTTACAGATATTTCGCTTGTTTATAAATGTGTACAAATAGAATCGAATAAATCTATCTCATTTCTTATGAATTGATATGAATTCAATTTGATTCAGGAAACAAATACATTGGTTTATCAAATGCAAAATACTTCATTCATCTATTTCATATCATAGAATACGCTTTAGATATATATTTTTATATCAGAAACATAAAACGCTTTAAAAATTAAAATAAAGTATAAAATATGAAGAAATATGATTTTTTCAAACAAATAAATATATAGAAGGGAACTAATTAATTTGAAAAGAGACGTGTTGTTCATAGAATAAAATCTTTAAACTAGTATCTTTAAACTATGTATCTTTAAACTAGTATCACATAATTTTTAACAATTATTAAAATGTTAAAAATTATGTGATACTAGTTTAAAGATACATTTCTTTCAAATATCATTATAAAATTTATATCTCTGGTTAGCCGTTAATAAGTAAGACGAAATATTTTTTGACGTGCTAATTCCACAATTTTCTTTCCGTACAAGAATATGGTTTAAATTTTTTGTAGAATAATATCAGTAATATCAAGTAATTTTACAAGAACTTAAAGCACTAATTTTTAGTACATTTATAAATCCTGTTAATTTCAGATAGACAATCAAATGGAAAGCAACAAATATTTTTTTTTAAAATAATCCTAAATATAATTGATCTATTGATTGATAAAAATAAAATACATAAATCATTTGATGTTAAAAAAAATCTTAATAATGTTTAGGGGTAATAGGCTTGGAATCTGTTGAATGTTAACTCAAACAAAAAATTATTCTTTATTTTAAAGAGGTACCTCAAAATGTAAAAATGTAAATGATTAAAAACGCTCATTAGCCATAGTACATAATGTGTAATAATTACTTTGCCCCCTCTATTCATATTTATAAATTTTTTTTAACTTAATACCATGTGGCAAATAATCAAGAAAAAATGTTATTTAGATATACATTTCAATTTATTTAAATAATAATTACTTTTAATATTCTCACTAAGAAAAAAAGAAACACATCTTTTTAATTGATATGGGTCGAATTTCTAAATTTAGTGAAGAGAAAATGATTGCTTTAACATAAGAAAATTTTTAAAACTTTACATTAATCCAAAATTTATTGAAATTAAATTGGAGAAGGAATAATTTACTTGCTTTTAAAATGAAAAATTTCTATCATTTCAGCTAGGACACTAAATTTAAAATTATTTTTGAAAAATTAACTAAATAAAATCTTTGTTGAAAACTTACAAGAAGAACAGATGAAAGAAAGAAAATCAAGAAAGAATTTTCTCTTAATTGAGTGTATAGATTTTTCAATTTCAGTAAATCAAAGTGATAAAATGGAGGTGAAATTCAACTTTTATAAACTTTTATGTGTCAAACAGATTTTAAAATAAATTTTTATACTAGTGTTAGTTTTAGGACGAGAGAAAATAAATGTAAATGTTTAATGATTTTACGAATTCACTAAATTATTTGAAGTATTCGGGACTAAAATATTTATACTACAAAATTCTTACAATAGAATTACTAAAACATTATTGAGATTTTGTTTTTTATTTGTACTGAACAACATTATTCAGCAACATACTCTTAATATACCAAAATTTTCAATATTTTTTAAAATAAAACCAATTTTTAATATTAATTTTCAAATAAAAAATTCTAAATATTCTTTGCTTTGTGTGTCAAATACTGCCGACTGGATATTCCATTTGTAAAACACAAAAAAACGAGATTAATTTTGTAAATAAAAAAATGAGATTATGTTTCAGTTAAATATTGATTTTAATTAACTTCTCAATAAAATTTGAAATATATTTCCATAAATTAGTTGTTTTTATAGGTATATATCTTGATTTTCAATGATTATTGCAAGTTTTAAGGCTGTTCAAAAGGGAAGTATGGAATAAGGTATCAAAAATGTTTCTGAAAGAAATCTTTAAAATGAAATTTTACATATGTGAGAGATGAATGAGTTTTATCGTGCAACTTTATAATTTTAATGCTTACATGATTTCCTGTAAGCGGTAGAATATCTTAGTCTTTAATTCAGATTTGTACAACAAGAATACAAGTAAACATATAAATTAACATTTCAAAATTCAAGATAAATATTCAAGGTTTGAATCATTAGGATATATGAAACTTCAATTTGCTAATTTCTTACTTTAGCTTGTTCCTATTATTATACTTTTATTTTATTCAATGTATATTTTATAATTATTTTTTATACACATAATATATAAAAAAATAATAATAAAATATACTTTATATATAGAAATAAATAGAATAAAAAGAAATATTTTTAATTCCTTATTGAATATAATATTTTCAATGTTAATTTATTTAAAAAAAATTATTTTCAGTAAAATGTTTCAGCACAGAGGCATTTACTTTTATCTTTCGTTTTAGGCGTTATATAATTTAATTACATTTAGAAATACTTATAACAAAGTTAATAAACAAATTGCAAGACATTTATATCTACTTGATTAGAAATTCGATACCGATGCATATTTACTACCACCTTCATTCAACAACATTTTCAGTAGATTATATTAACAATTACTCCATATTTATATTCTTCATGTCATTAAAGTTTTATGTACAATATATATCATTGTATTTCATCCTAGTTACATGTTCACATTATAAGTGAACAAGGGAATAATGGTATATATGGAGTGAACACTTTTCAATATGATGTAAGTATAATATGAAGTGTAATAAAAGATAAAATATACAAATTTATATACATAATTTCATAACTGAATGACCTCAGAATTAATATTGCGTTATCAGGCTATTATTCCAAGTTACTCTATTGAGATTAAAATTATATCTGATTAATGCTCATAAAGTACAAAAAATACTTGCCATGGATTCTAGAATAAAACTAGTTATTTCTTGTTCACAGAAATTTCATCATATATATCTTAGAATATGCAGAATTGTTATATATATTATAGTATTTTTTAAATAAATACACATTAAGTTGTGGTCTCTTAAATTGAAAATTGACAAAAATTAATAAAGTCATTCGGATTAGGTTTTTAAAAAGTATTACGCATTCCTAATTCAATTTAATATATAATTCGTATAATGCATATTTCGGGTATAAATTTTATAAAGCACTGAATCAATAACGTAATTTAAACAATTTACAAGTATTTGACTATGACTATAAAAATGTATATTTCTCAAGGACTGTTTCATGAAACTATTCTTTTATTTACAAGAAAATATTAAAGTGTGGTTCATATATACAACAGTGTATTAATTTAATATATAACGCTGCAGTATTATAATAATATTTCTAGAGCATAATATCACATCGATACTAATGGGATATTTTATTATTTGTTATGAAATAAGAAATAAAAATGCATTAATGTAGACTATTTAATAGAATAGATAATTATATAAAAAACAATTTTAAAAAAGTTATTTATTATCAATAAGATTATTTAAGTCAAGAACAAAGTACTGGAGAAATGACGAGCAATGTTTAAAATATATGCTTGAAACTAATTAACTATATATTAGTTAAATTTCTAAAGTTTGTAATAAAATGTAATATTTTTATCAATTGAGAAATTTACAAACTATCTCTAGCATTATCAATTCTAATATTTTGTAAGCAAAGTTAATAGCTTTTAAATACCCAAACTTCAATGTATAATTAGTTTAAACTTAGAAGGGGTCTTTTTACATTACAAATCAGCCATAGCACTATTTACCGAAATAATAAAAATAAAATTAACTAAAAATGCTTTAAAGGCAGCATTTAATAACGTCGAAGGCTTATAAATTAAAACGGCTCCCCAACGCAATTTCTTCGGCGAGGCTTTCCTCACACACTGCTCCGTCCAATTAATTTATCAATCATCAAAAATGACTTTGAATCGATATCCTTTCCCTGTTATCCTCTATGGCTTTAATGCCCTGCGGATAATTTTCCATCCCCCAACGCGATCCGGGCCTGTCTTGATAGATTGATGCCTCAACTCTGAATCCACGCTAGTCGCGACGAATCAGTTGCGCTGCAGTATTAGAAGAGCTAATAAAGCTGATTCACTCGCAAAAGGACATTAGTCTACAGTGATGGATTTAAGGCTAATGAAGCAAGTTGTTGAAACGTAGTATGATCCCAATGTAACACAAGTAGTCTTGCAGAATGTACTATACAATTCTGAAGGTAGGCATTGGAATAATTCAGCACTGTGTTGCTCTAAATATCGATGATGAATTTATTAGTAGAAATTGGGAGCAACTTAAATATTTATGACTGCCAAAATGTGTGGGACAAATTTAATTACTTTTAAATAAAGTTTTCACAGAATAAAATCAATCAATATTTATATTTTTGACTAACAATAAATTTGATTCATTTATTGACTAAAAGAATACTGATTATCACATACGGGGTGTGATTATTTTACAAAAATGGTACAATTGAGAATTTTTATAAATGTGTAGGCATATATGTTCTACTTAACTTTTAGATTTTATTATTTAAATAGTTATAAATTTGCTTATTATTAATTAAATAATACATTAGTATTCATTCGTGGAAAATTTAATAAAATAATAAACTAAATTTCTATGTATATATATATATATATTTGAAATATTGTAAAATAAATTTATATGTTTTCACAGGAGTCATATTTGAAATAATCGCAAAAAAGTATGACACAGAACATACGTTTATTCCCTAATGATTTATTTTATTATCTAATAAATTATTTATTTACATAATAAATAGGTTTATTTGTGAATAGTAGATAGGATGGAACATTTTTATTCATATCTAAAAACACAGGCAAATTTCTTGAATATGAATTGGTAGGAATGAAAGATAAATTTTCCGAAATATATGAAGACATATAAATTATTAAAAAAAATTTAAATTTCATTAATAATATACTTGAATTCCATATGAATTTATTTGAAACATAAAATTTAATATGTTATTCCTTACAACCCTTTGTAAAATATATTTCAGATTTGTAAAATTTATAGTATAAACATTTTTTGGAAAAATTCTATTTTACAAACACTGTTATAAAAATGTATAATGTGTATAAATATATCGTTCAGTACACAGACTATCTGATATGCATGTTTGCATGCAGAAAATTCTTTACTCAAAACTAATTAAACTAGATCATATGATCTAATAAAGGATGATAAACTTAAGAACTGAAAAATGATTTCTTGAAACAGATTTTAGAGAAATAAAGATTTACCATATTATACATATTATTTTTGAAAATGGAATGTAGACGATTTTATTTAGAGCAAATATTTCATACCTTCATAAATATTTAACAGATATTGGAATTGTTACTTTTAAAATTTCATAAGTAAAGCATTCATTGTGTCATTTGTGGAATATTTTAAAAAAACAATTTCTATAATTTATAAAATCGAGAAAAAAATTTTTAACATATTTTTTTTATAAATAGTAAACATTTAAAAAAGTTTCTGTTAATTGTTGAACATTATTCAACAAAATATTTTTCTAGAAGCTTAAATCTGATTCTTAATGTTTTATCTATAGTAGATGAAAATAACAAACTTTCATCTGTTTTGTTGTTGAAAACAGTTTTTTTTATCTCTTATACTAAGAAATGATTTATTTTCAGAATATTATATTACAGAAAGTGTATTTTGTAAGGGTTACGTTAAATGATAAAAAATGTAAATGGAATTTTCCTCTCGAGGAAACATTTTTATTCTCTAATTTTGTTTATACCTTTATGAAGATTTACTTTAACCTTCTTGTTCTGTGAGAGAAATGTCCACATTATTTGTTTCATAATATTTCACAGCCCCGTTAATAAAGATATATTACACAACTAAATAAATTATAGATCACAACTCATTAACTGAATGGAGCTAAGCGTCTTAGATATCTGAAATTAGCCATTTGTGATATAGATATGTAAATTCTAGACTGGAACTGGTTATTAGCTGACGTTTGTTATACAAGCTAGTAAGATAATAAAATACATGATCAAAGGAATTATTTTGAAAATTCATTTATGTTTATACAAAAGTGCCTATGGTATTGAAAAATCAAATTATAGAAACTATGATTTTTTTAATAACATTTTTATGTAAATCAGTTCAACAAAAAACTAACAATATTTTTCTTTAATAGTAAAATGATTTTCAGTATCTTCTTTTGTTTTCCATAAAATCTATGAAAGTTGTTGTTTTTAATGACATTTGGCTACGCCAAGCCAACCCGTCAGAGAGGCTTGGCGAATGAAATCAGAGAGAGAGCGTCTTTCGCTTATTTTTAATAGAGCATCCTCATACGAAGGTGGAAGTAAGATTTTTGGCTCATAGATGGCAGCACCACCTGAATCTTCCAATTTAAAGATAGACACCAGTGAAGACCCAAAGCCTAGCTCCAACCACACCCAAAATGTTTATTTTAATTTGTAATGGGATTATTTTGTAATGGGAACGAGGAGGACATTGCGACCCGACAGATTTAACGTGCCACAGACGCCCTTAGAGAATTTAAACTATAAAATATTTTCATGATTTATTTTTAGTGATTATAAAGACTGAAAAACACTGGTGTTTTTCTGCATGAAATGAAAAATAGATATAAAATGTAATTTTTTAACATTGTTTGAAATATTAGAAGATATTCAGAATTATTGATGGCATCTCATGAATTCTCAAATAACTTATTTTTAAGTATAGCATGTGTATATTTATCTGACTAAATATAAAGATTTCAAACGGTATTCTTACAATTAGAAAAAGAGAATTCTGTGTATGTTTGTGCTCCATAATAATTAAATTAATCTCCATAAATTAAAAATTTCAAAAATCAATAAGGTATTTTTGAATTGATACTGTATGTTTAAAATATATTATTAGATTTTATTACATTATTCGAAATAAAATCTAAGTTTGATATTTTTCTTAAATAATAATTAGGAATATCGAAGTAATTTTCCAAATTTCAAAAAATGTTTTGTTCAGGCATATCTGAAATAGCTTAAAGGCTAAAAACTCTGGATTTAAAACTAACAGTTGGGACACGAACTATTTGTTTCAAATCCATTATTAATTATTACATGATTAAAATAAAAATATACAAACATTAAAATAATTATGTAATTCATGATGTATCTAGTAAAAAAATGTAAACTCAATTTAAAAAGAAAAGACAATTTTTATTTTAATTAGATTGTGTTCACTTCGGGGAGCATAAATAAAAATGCAAGACAGTGACTGAATAATAAAATATACGTGTGAGAATTATTAAAAATTTGTTTTGTCTTTTTAAAAATGTAAATATACGTAAAGAATTCACTCCTGTACTCCATTTTGAATGCTACTGATATGTTATGCACTAGTTATATATCTTAGAAGTTGCTGACTATTAATTTCGATATTCCCTGAAGAGATGGATTTTCTTAAAAATACTTTTGCAGCTATATTTGGCCACAAAATACTTTATATATGTGGCAAAATATATGCAAATAGGGATCTTGATGCTTAACATTTTTCAAAAAATTGTTTTTATTAATTAAGAATTCTTAAAATTATTCATAAAAATGAGAGTGTAAGTAATATTAACATAATTATCATTTTATATCACTAGTTGTAAAAAAGAATATTGATATGTAATAGAGGAGAAAGTTTTTTGAACAATTTTAAATGAAAATACAATAAATGTAAATAAAATAAAGAGATAAATATGGCTGAGAGTTTTTCGTATTTGAATTAAATTTTACAGTTGAATCTTCGAATATATGAGAATTTTGTAAAAAAATTAAAATAGATACAGCAATAAAATTGAAAGTACTTCATTTAAGAAATATGATATCTTGCAAATTACCTTATGAATAATAAAGAGTGATAAAATGAAAATGTTTGCTTATTTAATTAACTTGCTTCAATTTGTTAAAGATAAATATTCTAGAAAAGTAAACCAAAAAATCAAAAAATATGAAATAAATTGTTATGGTGTTTGTACACATGAATCATTTTTATTACATTTTGTTTGTTGAATTATGAAAAAAATAAATTAATATGTTTTTAGTAAGATTTTATTTAAAGAGAGATAATTAAATATTTTGTATCCTTAAGAATAGAATTTCGGTATGAAAATATAATCGGTATAATATCAGGAATAGAATTTCGGTATGAAAATACTATTTGTATAGTAGTTTCTATTGCATTAAATTATTTAAAGAGTTAAGAAGTTAACAAGGCCATTACACAAAATTATGTAAATAAAAATCTGAAAATGAAGAAATTGGAAAAGAAAATTGGGAAAACGAAGCAGGAAGAAATGAAATTTGATTGAAGAAAAAAACTTATTTATCCCCTGCTTAACCTTACTGGCAGTCTTGATAATTTGATTTTATTTTAATTAAATTTTCTTCATAATTAAAAATATTCACATAAAATATTTTAGATATTTTTAGTGACTTTCAAAATTATATATATTTACAAATTTATAATTGTGTAAATTGAAGTAAACGTAAAATCACTAAATTTTGAATTAACTGAAGTTAAATGAAAATCTTAAAAATATCAGTTTTATTTCGAAAACATATTATAACTATGCATTAAACATTTAAACATTTACATGCACATTTTGTTATTTAACAACTTTTATTAAAAGGGTTAATATCAGTTATATAATTTTTTACTATTACCTTCCATTAGGTTTCTTACGTATTCACAATACATAAGCAGTATGTTTTATA
Source organism: Latrodectus geometricus (assembly GCA_026290005.1). NCBI lineage: Eukaryota > Metazoa > Arthropoda > Arachnida > Araneae > Theridiidae > Latrodectus > Latrodectus geometricus. The sequence continues at coordinate 439,311 of JAPDSC010022034.1, read as the reverse complement.
TAAATAGCTATTCCAACATATTAATGTAAATAGATTTTAATTTAAAATGCAGAATTGTTTAAACTTACAAATACTGCATATCCAAATGTAAATTATACATTGTTAAACATTCCAGCTTAATGACTCGAAGATCTGCAATCAATTTACGATTCCATTACAATTTTCAAACTTTCCTTATTTTTCATTCTCTTAGTTTGCCCATTGTGAGTCATCATACAAATCAACTATATATCAATATACATGCCTATACATGAAACTGGAAGGTACAGAGAGTACTTAAATACCTTCGTCATTAATTCTCTGTAGGAATATTAATAATACTTCCTACCACAATATATAAAGCTTAAAATGAATAACTATTATTCAAATGTCCAGAGCAAATAGTCATTAGAATACCATTATTCCGATGAATCGGGTGAGCTGCAAACAGTATTTTCGTAAGTTACAATGACAGTAGATATTCAATGAACATCCAACTGTAAGGCGTCGAGACAGATCTCTCCATTTATTATTGTGAAATGGATCGGCTTTATTTCAGTAAGTAAACTTGTGGGACAATTTCGAACTTCTGAATTTCCTGGTATAATCACGATATCCATTGGATGTCCTTTGTGCTAATATGTATCATTTAATCCTCTTCTATAGAGAATTCCTTATTCCTGAATATTGATTAGTTCAACAAAATTACTCCTAAAAGTATAATTTTGATTAAAGATCCGAAAAATAGTATTAAACTTTTTTCCGGAGCTACATTGTGATTAAATTATTATTTATGTGATGCAATTAGTTAATTTTTTTTGCTTAAGGGATAATGCATGGAAAAAATTTAAACTTCATACATTATTGATATATAATTTTAACAAGATATTTGCTTTTATTTTGATGAGGCCGTTTGTATTTCAATTGCATTAGTGTAAAAGGGTTAAATTTAACCACATTTTATACTATTATGTATATAACATAAAGTACGGGAAAATATAAAGCTAAAAATTTACAAATTCTTTATTTTCAGAGTATACTAAGTCAGATCATTGATATATTTTTGTTGTTCAAAAATAGATTTTATAGTAATACTTACAAAACTAGATTGAATTAATGTGATAATCTGTTTTTTTTTATGCATGTTTAACTTTAATTAAGGTAATATATGATCAAAAATATTATTCTAGAGCAGGTGGAATGTCAAGATCTTACTGAAGTGTCCTAAAATATATAAATATAAAAAGTTAGGCCTCATTGTATTAAGAAATGCCTTTCTTCATTTAAGTTTTCTTCGAAAAGATTGTCTCCTTTCAAGTAAATAAAGAAAGAAAAAAATAAAATTTCCTCTAATGACAATGATAGTGTAATTTTTATATTTAAATAGCTAAGTATCCCAGTCAATGTATCTAATTTTTCCTTCATATGTAGTTTGAATCAAATAAATTCAAAAATAAAATTGCAATTTAATTACTTCCATAACTCAATTCATTTCATTAAAAGTTAACTGACAAATTTTAATTTTTATGAAATTCTATCTTTTACTTTGTGTCTAAGAAATACAACATTTTCATCCTATTAATCATCGGTTATTCCAAATTTGAAATATTACATTTTCAGTCAATTCATATGAAACTGGTTACATTATTAATACTAAAAATAACTAAGCATTATTGCTTAGTTATTTTTGTTATTAATTAAAAATTATTATTACGAAATATATTGAGAAAATTCTTTTATATTGTTTACCATATTTCAGGAAACGTATTTTGATTTCAAAATTTTGATAATGTCTTTTCGAGAAAAGTTTTGAGCCTAATAATGTGTGTGCAAAGTAAAACTTGTCATAAATATTATAATTTTTATTTACCCAAATGTTTTATAATAATAATATTTGGTGTTTTGTTTTAATTTATTAATAAAACTTTTTAATAATAATATTTAACATTTCTTTATTTTGAATTGAATACATTCCCTTTATTTCAAATATTGCACGTTTACTTTTTTTCAAAAAAGTGTCAAGTATTTTAAATGAGCCTGATTTTTGCGTTATACATAGTGAGGAAGAGACTTCTATGTATAATGAAATGGGAAAGATACACAATTGTTGTGCGTCCCACGATGTTCACCTTCAGTGCATCCCTTGCTTGTCCTTTTTGGACCTTCGCATGTCAACAAACACGGCAACGAGAGAGCGGATAGCTTGGCCGAAGAGTACAGTAGCCACTCCAATTTTGTTCAATCCTCACCCTTTTAGAACATCAAATTATTGTCAAAGTTGAAATTATTTAGGAGTGAAAAGTTCTTTTCTTAGCCTTTTTTAGAATGTGGGCAAACAGCCAAGATTTTTGTTTGCACTTAATTGTGACAAAGCACCACGAACAGCAATTTCCAAGCTAACAAACGATCCTTCTGTGCGTCTCTCATTTTTCAAGGGCAAAAAGATCTTTGCAGCCTGTTAAAAATTTCAAGCTGAGCAAGCTTTTGTTGAACACATCCTGGACTGCTTGGAACTTTCCAAAGAGGACATATTATTCGTTCCCTTTCTTGTATTTGGCTTCTTTAGGATCATCTGTTTGAAAAAACTTGTCTGACTTCGTCAGATAGGTGGAGGATAAGCCACAACAAAAATTATTCTTGACCATTTTAAAATTTGCAAAATTTTTTAGCTTTATAGAAGTCATGAGTACTGGAAAAGAATGAAACATACTTTGAGATAATATATTTGAGATTTTTGATTTATTCCTGAGTATTTTATGTCAATTTCTATTTAAAAACAAACATATAATGGAACTAAGATAATTTTAAATATTTTAATAGAATTTAATTATGTGTACGAAAACAAGAAACATGTTTTTGCTCACTATTGCACATGTTTTAAATATAATTATTTTTATTTTAAAGAACGAATATACAAAAACGTAGGTATGAATTTTTTTGCAATGCGCAAAGTAACGATTTTAATAATGTAACTTAAAAAATATTTTTGAAAACATGAATTTAATTGACTATAAAAATATTTACGCCATTAAAAACTTTTAGCTGAAATGTGAATTTAGTACTCTCATGTGATTTCGAAAGATATATTAATGAATTAAAAAATAACTGCTGCCGAAGTAGGTGGGGTCGGGAGAGAAGAAAGCACTTAGTAGAACCAATTGTTTTGTCTTGTCATAATACACAGGTATTTTGGGTACTGAGACACATATGCTATTATTTATTTACCATTTCATACCAACCTGAAATGCAGTCAAGTTCAATCCTGACATTTGTTGCGCTTCCCGGAGTGTACAGCTCCTTGTCAAGTCTGAAGAGTTCATTTCTTCTTTGTTACTTTGGCACTAGATGGCAGCACTGAAACCAATGGTGGATTTCTAGTGCTGCCTAATAATTTCGAAGCAGAGATCATATAGAATTCCCTAGACCATTGTGTGCTTCACCCCCACTAGAAGTATTGATTTTCTGGGCAACTTTAGATACTTTGCAACATCGACATATTTAACGTGCCCCAGTCGCCTTTAGCGAACTCTGTGGTCATTAGACGGTGAATTCATTCCCTTTGGGTCCCGAGAACGACGCACTCCTGACTGAACTATCACTGCTCTTAGTAGAAATAATACTCTGGGTTACTTTTTTAGGAATTAGAAAAGGAAAATAAAATTTGCTGAAAATATATTAAAAAAAAATGAATCGAAGTTGTATGAGGTTACCTAGCTATAATTGTTACAGTGGCTTCAAAGAAAGATCACTTAAGAGATGTCAAATGAACAAGTTAGTTGAACAAATACATCAAAAGGCATGTTGAACAAATATATATATTTGCGTAATTTTGGCAACAGAGAAACAGAAGAAGCATAGTGAATTAGAATAGTGGGTTCACAATGTTAATGTATCACAAGTACATGTGTGAATTGATTGATGAAAAATATTGTGCCAACTCTGTGTAATTTATTAAATATCATTTTAATTATCATAAAAATATTGATTTCAACGTGAAAAGAATCAGAAATAGGTATTAATTTTCAAGAAAGCAATTTCTACTTGATGCTTTATGTAGGCAATGTGTTTTGTATTTACTATAACAATTTATAAACAAACTGTAACTAGATGTTATTTAAATACAAAGTAAACTGGGCAAATTGCAAGCGCAGTATTTGAAAAGAAATAAAGCAAATTTAATCCCAAAAATAGTAATTTTTTATAATGCACAGTAAATGATATGTAATATTTTCAAGACTCTCAAAGTAATTAAAATTAATATATTGATTTTCCTTTGACTTTACACACACAGAAGCAATGATTTCCATGACTGGTATAATAAATTTTTTTTTAAACTAGATATAAAATATTGTTCCTTTCTAATTTAATATTATTTTATATAAGAACGTACTATTCCAATTGTGTTGTTTAAAAATGTTTTAAAATCAATATCATTTTTAATTTAAAAATTACCTTTTAAAATATTTTCAAAAAATATAACTAGAAGAAAAAATTTTCTTTCAAATTTAGTGACATCATTTCTTTTTTTCTTTTACACGTAATTTAGTCACAAACTATTGTTTTAAAAAGCATCACATTTATAAAAAAGGAATAGTCGTGTTTCAATTTCATATACTATAGTGGATCGAAATTGATTTTGTTCTAATATGATCAAACTATTAATCTTTGTTTTTTTAACTTTCATTTTTTTTTCTTATTACAAATAATTTTTGAATAAACATTAATCTACTTACTTAACAACATTTTTTTAATTTTTTAAACTCTTTTTTTTTAATTTATGATATATTTTTTCGTAAATTTTACCACCAATTGAGAGAAAGTTTTAATGACTTTTGAATGACATTTTCAATACTATTTAAATAAGTAAAAAATAGCTGTAATGTATCTTAATACATATGACTATTATAAATTGTACAAGGAATGATGAAAGTACAACATTTTTTAATTTGTATAAAAGCATTTAAATGTGATAAAAAAAACACTAAAAATTATTAATTTTTAGAATAAATAATATATTAAACACATTATTGACAGTATATTGTTATTGACAGTATATTATTAATATACTGTCAATAACAGCAATAACAATGAATTGTTTTATCAAATCACAGCATACTTATTTTTTAACTCGATTAAGCAATATATAAACTATAATTTTAATATTTTTGCCAATATTCCGCGTAAAGTTTCCTTTAACTGCAGAAATTAGTAATGTTTTTTTTATAATTTAATTTTTTATTTAAAATTTAGAAAGTATAAGTTTAATCAGCCTTTATAATTTTTGAAAATAATCATCTTTAATGACAATACACTTCCAATTAAATTCTTTAGCAATTAATTATTTTAATTTTTATAAATATTGAAACATTCAATAAAATCATATTACAGAATTACTGAAAGTTGATTTTATTTAGAATGACGATTTCAAATTGAAAAATCATAAATGGTGTCATAATTTGTTTTTATAACAGTTAAATAATTTATGAATGGTTAAAAATTATAAAAGGCAACAATGTAAACAGTGTAGACGATCAATTACTGGTATAAAAGTCAAGTAGATCCCTAAAATCAAAATTTTAATAAAATATTATGAATTGTTTGGAATGAATCTATTAAGTCTAGAACTGTTTGGGATGTACTATTAAAATATTTATTATACTGTTATACACAGCTTTCGTAAAACAGATACATATCAAATTATTAAAAAATTCATATATTCCTTCTAAATGATAAGATATGTCGGAAACTGGGAAATAAACATTCTAGTAAGCATTTAGTGGTAATAACAATTTACTAAAAAAATAAAATAGTTATAAGAAATAAAATAGACTAATCCTTAATTTAATAAATCGCCAAATATTTAACTTGATGTATAAAATGTATATAATTATATAACATGATATATAAATAAGTGTTATCATGACATTTATTAAGATTGATTAAATTACATTGCTTACAAGTAATTAAATAACACATTATTTCGGCTTATGCAATTTGACTTCTAGAAGATAATATTGCATACGCAAAATAAATGTTTATTTGGCCCACTATACTTTTGTACTTATATTACATATTAACTATGGACTGTGGATTTCATTAAGAAAGTCAGTATTAAATTTTTAACGCTAATATTGAATAAGTTATTGTATTTTCTGTAATGCGCTGTTACTCTAAAAATTGAATGATAAAGTCAAATACTTATCTGTTATTATTGAAAAATGGATTAAAATTATATTTTTTAGCATTTCAGTTGAGGATAAAATTTTATCGCATTGGTTTTCATTCTTTGAGAAAGAAAATATAAGTTTGGATTTTCATTTCTCTTATGTAAAATTAAAAAAAAAATTATATTTTCTCCTAGGTGCATTTATTTTCAGAAAATTCAAATATAAACGTTTGTTAATATCACACATATTTGTATATATACATTTATATATTAAAAAAAAATCTGTATATATATTAACCTATTACCGACAAAGTATTTCAGTAATTATTTATTCTGCAGATCTATTGCCCCATAAGAACTTCTTAAAATCTCTGTCAATCTTACATTTTTTCTATTAAAACACCAATAATTCTGAATGAGTAAATTCACATTTATTATTTTTCAATATCAAAATAATCACTTTAAACAACTAATAAATTACCTGATGAAATCAACGATCAATGAATTAAAATCTGTAATAAAAGTATTAAATTATATAAAATATTACAATTAAGGAAAATAAATATTATTTAGTTTTGATATGATTATTTATTTCGAACTTTAAGTGAGCGAATCAGTTAATCTGCAGATTAAATATATAATATGTACATTAATAGCTTTCAAGTATTAATGACGTTGTAACATATATTATCTATCTATTAATATATCTAGGTTAATGGCCAAATTTGTTGACATTTTCTGATATTTCCAAGTTTTTTAAATTTGTGTGCTTATAAAATATATTAATTGTCATTTAAATAAAAATGTTTATCTATTAAATTAAAGAATCCATAATGTACAATTTAATTAAAATATAGAATTAAAATAATTATATTATAAAAAGTGATGTGCAAGAAAAATTGAGATATATCTTAAATCACATTGCTTTGTAAATTTCACTTTTACGCCAATAATATTAAGAGAACAATAACCATTCTTTAATACAACTTTAGAGCATCTTTTCTTCATCAAAGAACTGAAATTGATTGGATTTGAAAAACAGAAATTTTGATTGATTAGTGTGATTTCATTGATAACACTTTAACATTTATAACAAATTTTTTCATTTTTGAATCTGAAAAGAAGACTTTTTGTAATATAGGCATTTTAAACCTATTTTTAATTAAATACTGCATTAAATTTCTTTTACTTGGTATATGTATAAAAATTTTATTTAAGCAAAAATGAAAATAATATACAACAGAAAAAAATATCCATATCTAAAACATATTCAAAATTTCAAACGTCATTCTCTCTCTCCCTCTGTATATATATATATATATATATATATATATATATATATATATATGACACCAATTAATTATGTATGAAATTGTCCTTCATAACAATTTTTTCACTTCTCCATATTACTTAAAAATTCTATGGGAAGAAATTTCAAAACAATGTGCCTTGATATATTTAAGAGTATAAGAAATTCTGATACAAAAATTCATGTAGCCTGTGTGATCATATTTCTTAAACTATAATAAATGGGTTTCAATTTCTCATCGCTTTCCTCATGTTTATGGAAGACTTAAGAAGCCCAAAAACATCGATCGTAACCAAGCATTTTAGAAGCTGCAAAATAGAATAAAGAGGTCTTGAGTCTGATAAAATTAAAGCATAATATACCTCACCATTTTTCAAAATAACAATTTTTAAGCTGTCATATATTTTAAAATCTTTTTCACATATCATTTCATAGGCTATATTATATTCATAATACATATATATATATATATATATATATATATATATATATATATATATATA
>JAPDSC010022034.1:414423-431344 GCA_026290005.1 Latrodectus geometricus | reverse complement strand
ATATATATATATATATATATATATATATATATATATATATATATATATATATATATATAAGGTGTTTCAAAACTGTTTTTTACAAGCTAAGCGAATGCTAGTACTCATTTAAGTAGGTAATAGTCACTGTATAGCATGCGGTTCCTTTTACTGTGGAAGTCAAAGAGAAGCATTGGAGTTCTTACCTGAGCTTTATAAAGCGTAAGAAAGCGAGCGCAAGATACCACAAGTTACAAAATCTATTTCATTATTTAGTGTAAAATGAATTTATTTCTAAGCTAGTGTTGGGAGTATTTTACACGAAAATTATATGCACTCTACCACTTTAAAAAATGCTATTTTTATACAAAGATGATTATTTTTGCAGGACAGATATTCTGTAGTAAATGATAGAACGAAAAATAACAAAGGGTACATGATTTCTACATAATTTAGTATTTAATGATGAGGCAGATTTTAGCAAATAAAACATTTTCAATATGCACAGCCAAGTTTGATCTGACAACAATCCACTTTGCATAATCTCTTATTAACAGCAGTCAGAAATATTCCGTGTGGCACGTATCTTTGACACCACGGAGGACTTTATACCATGTTAGCCCATTTCACCTGCGCAACAAACCATATATTCTTGGTACGGTTTATTGCAGGCTGTATGGCACTATATATATGTATATATATTGAAGCAAAACATGCTTTAACGATTATCCACATATCCTAACAAAGGCTGAAGATAAGTAACTGTACATAAAATATTTAAATGTAAATTATTCTTTTAGCCGACATTTAAAATTTTTCTTTCCAATAAAAGTTGTTCCATCATGTGTGTGAAAATGGGATGAGAAAATTATTTGCTTGTTTGGAATATCATGTAAAAGCTAATTTTCTCTCGCAAATTAGAAAACTTAATATAAACTAATTTTTTAATTTCAAAAGTTTATTTCTTTTGCCATTTATATGTTAATATAGGTGAACAAATTATTAATAAAAGCAAAATTTAACAATACAGATTAAGTATTTTATATAAAATGAAAGAAAATCAAATAAGTAAATACAAATGGCAATATAGAATGTTGTTTTTTTAATTTTTGTAATAAAAATGATTTATACTTTCGGCAATAAAAAATTATCTGTAACAAAATAATTTTTATAACAGAAAGTACAATAATTAAATATTTTTTTTAGAAAAAAACGTCTTTTATTGGAGTTGAACTGCGTGCAATCGTTGTGATCTTACAACTTATAGGGTAGTACTTATTTCATTATTTTTTCAAAGATTTTATATTACATTATTTTTTGCAGATCTAAGATGTTTTTATCCATTGGTCTTTGTTTATTCTTTTTATGTTCCTCTTAGCCTATTACTTCGTTATAAGTATTTGAAATTAAGTATAGAATGTACTAGTTTTTTATCTAATAAAAAAAGTTTATTACATTTTTCACAAACAAATCGTTTGTACAGTCTAGAACTAGAACAGTATTTTTATGAATTTTTCAATATCATTCTTTTTAGTAAACTTATGGAAGAAATTTTAGATTTAGAAAAGACACAAGGTCAAAAAATCTGAAATTGGAACAACATATTTCTATTCATTATTTTACTGGGGTAAAAAAAAACAAAAACAATTCTAGAAATGTCATTTTCTGAAAAACGTCTTTTTTCTAAGACTTTTTCTGAAAAATATCCTTGATGAACTCAATTAGAGTATTTATCAATGTTGCTATTTATGTATGTAAATACTATCTTTTTGTAGCAGTTAAAAATTTCATAATATAAAATCATAACCAAGTTTCCCGAAAACAAGAGAAGTACTTTCTAAAACTCTAGGCTTTGTATAAAGTATATCATAGTTGTTCATGACAAATAAAATTAATTTATTTTATAGTATTTACAACCAAAATTTCTTTATTCTTTAATAATTTTTTACAAAGCTGAACAGTTTAATGTATTTTAATTTTTCTAGTATACAGTTGCTTCTTAAAGGTTTTGTTTAGAACCAGCAGGATAAATTTCTTTACCGGCAGTTTAGGATACATATATTTGATTGCAATCTTAAATGAACGAGAGTTCAATTTCAACAAAATTCAAAGTTTCCAAATTTTTCAGTCCATATACTGATTTAAATTTCATTTATTTTATGAAAGTTGATCAACAGAATAATTGATTTAGATTGATGATAATTGAGAATAACAGAACAGAATAATTTAGAATAATTGATTTTGCCCAAATAATCAGTCGAATTTTCTTATTCTTTTGCTAGAAAATTAGATTTGATTTTAAAAATTTAAATTTAATTCTTCTCTTTCGAAATACTAATTTCTTTGAAAATCAATTTGCGATGGATTTTGAAATATTAATCCTAAGCAAAATTACAGATGCTAATTTATATTTGTTTTCTACTATCGCAAAGGAATAAACATTTGAATAAAATATGACATGAGAAGCCAATAATATTTTCATAAGGTTGACGTCACTAATATTTAAAGTTTACTTGTAAATCTGGATTAAAACGATCAAATGATGAATAACTAATTTCTAGCCTGACGTCTCCAATATCAAAATAGTTATTCATAAGATGACTTAAGAAGCTTAAATAATTATTTAATCATTGGTTTCTAGATCGACGTTCTTGATATCACATGTCTTAGTAAAGATGTGGCATAAGAAACCTATATATTTAACTATATCACATGTTACTATATTCTTGATATCACATGACTAATATTAATATTTAATAACTATTCTTAATAAGACAGATGTCTCTAATATCAATTATTTAAAATATGGCTTAAGAACACAAAATAAAATTGTGGTTATCAAGAGATGTTCTCACAACACACACAAACAAACATATATATATATATATATATATATATATATATATATATATATATATAAATTAATCAATGCATGACTGAAACAATACACTAGTTCACTCGTTGACTTAATTAAAAAATTCTATACTTTCTATACTATCTCTTTCTTAAACAAATTTGCTCAAAAGTTATACAAGGGTAGTATTTATACTTCAACAAATAATAATATTTTTGTTGATACATTCTAACGGATGATTATTTTACTGTAAATATGGTATATGCAATATTCTATTGAAAGGAAGCTCCAATTTTTTCTGAATTGGGTCTCAAATAGTGAGAATAATTGATTGGCAGTAGATAGAAATCTTAGAGATTTAATTTATATAAAAATAGGATTTTAAATTAAATTGGCAAAAGTTATTTGTATGATTGAAAAATAATAAACTATTTGGAAGTTTGTATTATCAGATGTCAAAAAAATATTTAAATACCAAGGATACGAATAACATATCAATATATTAAATTTTACTTTTTTTATAAAAACATGAAGAAAAAACACAATTTGATATTGAAGTCCATTGTGCTTGACATCTGATAAAAAAAATAATATTGCTTCGTTTAAATTCTATAGAGGATTTTTAGAAACTAAAGATATTTTATTATCAAGGGTAACTTTTAAAAGCGTTGAATTATTTTTGTCATTTTTGAAATCTTTCAGTTATTTCTTACATTCAATATAATCATGAAAATAGTAAATAAAATTATTTAGTTGTAAGTATCTACGTAAATGCATAAAGATTTAAATAAGTCCTTAATATTTCTAAATTTAAAAAATGGTTATTAAGAAAGCATGAAATTTTTATATACACGAATAAACCATTTTGACGGATACTATTAATAAATCTTAACATAATAATGTAGAGAGTAATAAAAAGTTCAGACTGTACTGCAAATAGTTATAACAAATTTTAAAATATACATGTAAAAAGTATCTTTACATTATCGCCATTTTAAAATATCACTTAAAATTTATATTGAGTAAGAAATTGCCTTCATAAGTATTTTATGGATTAGACTTTTGTATTTTATATAACTATTTAAAATAATTATAATTAGACATCTGAATATTAAAAACGAAATAAGTTTTGATTGTATTTACTAAATTATGAATTTGAAAGGAAATATCACTAAAACTATATGTATACATATATATGTTTGAATTAAAAACATGACATTGTACAGTTTCAGTCTAAGCCCAATTAGATGCCATCGAAGACATGCGATGCATCGGAATAATGTATAATTTATTTCAAAAAACTATGAAGAATCTTTTCAATTACTAAAGTGTTACATTGAAAAATCTACTTACCCAGATCATTTTGAGCAAGGTATTTTGTGATTGCACATGAAATAACTTTGTCCATAATTGCAAACTTCTTAGCACTATCCTTGTGAGTATTAATGCTGAGCAGATGAATGTTGATGAAAAGAGTAGCAACAAAACACATCATTAACGACTCGGAATATATAAATCTAAGTCTATTTGTAAACCCCGATTGATGTCAGACACCACAAAATGATCAGGTTAAAATCATTTAAATGTGATTGAAAGTAGAACTTTAATGCCTAAGCGGTGTTTGCTATTGTCGACTGCTGACCTTATTTTACTAAGAGATGCTGCTTCCACCATTCTGTTTCATTAATGATGCCTGTGTGTGTGTGAATATTCAACAATGTTATGTCTGCATCTCTACTCATTATTCTTCATCCATCTGGCGTCAGCACTTACAAAGGCAGCTGATTAATCATTTAGTTTTCAAAACACTCATTTCGTATTTTCTGTCATCACAATCTGCTTTATGTTGTTGTTGTTTAAAAACACATGTCTTTCCCATGGAACGCGCAAGTAATCAAAAAAAAATGATGACGCTTCACAATGTTTAGAATGAATTGTATATCGTATTAGAAAATGTGTGAATGTGACGTCTATGAAAATTAGTGTCAAACAGTGGAGCTAGTAAATGTATTAAATGCATTTACACTTCACACACACATACATAAATCTCTCCCTACGTGCTATGTCCTATTTCCCTTGAGTCGCCAAGAAAAGTGTGCAAAGTAATCTCCGGATGTGATCTTAAGATGCTTTCTATTTTCTCAAACTTGAAACTATTTCTTACTATAAATCAACATAATTTACATATTTTATTTTTTAGCAGAATGATTATAATTAAATTAACAAAAGATAGTAAAAAGTAAGATCCATAAACAGATTGACACGGTAGTATTCAATATTAATAAATTTAAAATAATGGAAACAGCTTGGAAAAAGAAAAATTTAATTCAAAAGTTTACCGATAGAATACTCTGCTCTCTTGAAGAAGTAATTATAAGCAATTGATTTAAAGCATGGCGACTTCAAGTTGTCAATCAAAAGAGATGCAACGAACTCGCGGGAAGAACATGCAATTCTTGTTCCGAAAAGTAGTCATGACTCGATAATTTGTCACTAAACTTTCATAGAAAATTTTCTCTTTATAAAAGTTTTTTCTGTGAATGCAAAAAGCACATTAACTTCATTAGGAAATTTCTGAAATTTATGGAATATAAACCGCTACATTGCTCCGATGATTGTATTCGGTCTTAAGATGATGAGTGACAAATTCGAGGTGACGGGTTATTTTTTATATAATAAACTAATTGTTTCTCATGAAAGACGAAAACAATTGTTTTGAAGTCAATGGATGTGTGGCTGTAGAATTACAGTAAATAGCAAGCTGTGTTTTAATAATCTATTGATTGAATAGTCAGAACTTTATAAGTATTTGTTCCATGATTCCTAAAATTTTACAAAACATTCTGTAATGGTATTCAGTTAAAATTATGTCCTATTGGTCCACAAAGATGTGAAGTTTTTTCCTTACAGTTTCATTTTCGATCGGAAAGAGACTAGGCAGAGCCATAGAATGCATTTTGGACTGACTGAGCCCATTTTCACCCACATGTTGTGTCAATAATTAAAATTGTAGAATACGAAAAACAGAGAATTATTTTCTAATACAACCATTGATTCTTTGTTTTTACAAAATTCATCGCGTGGCACACGAGTTTACTGTAAGCTTTATCATTTAAACTTTTCTCTGAAGAAGAAGTTGGTCATTTTCTCTCACGGTTTATAGTCTCTATCATCAATAAAGAACTCTATCGCTTTTTTGCTGCTAGCATTTTCCAGTATATGTTTAGTAAGGTTATTTGGATAGCTTAATTTTTACCAAAACTTTATTCCTTTTTGCATTAGAAGTGACAAAAAATCAATCGTCATTTTTCAACTGCTTGTCACCAACTATCATTTTATTAAGGATTTCATTTACAGAACACTGCATAATGTTTTTCCTTTCTACAGATATTGTCTTAATGACTGTTAAAGATGAAATTAATTTTTTTTATCATTTTTAATCAAGGTAAAATCAAGGGTTTCTTTTTATCACCACTTGGCACCATCTTGGTAAGAAGTGTTTGAATAACGAATACTACAAAAAATGTTTTGTCTTATAATTGATATTTGTTGAGAAACGAGCGCATTTCGGTCAAACCTTAATTGCTAGAAAAATTCATATTAGATAACATATATTCAAATGAAATATTAGGTCATTTAGACTAGCAGCTTTTTCAATGAAATCTATTGAAAATATGACTTTAGTTATCATCAGTATAGAATTTGTCTAGATTATATAACGTAGTATTTCCGTTCTATTTTATTAATGTTTCAAATCTTTATCCTGTATTCGTTAATAAAAATTAACGTATTGTAAAATTAATTTAAAATTACTTACACAATTTATTTGCCAATTGTAAAGTATTTGATATGACTTAAAGGGATTTTATTTATGGAATATCTTGTTAGATTACCAATCGCATATCTTTCTTGACATTGATTTTATTTCTTCCAATCATATTTGCATAATATGAATTTTCATCCATCCATATTCAATACATAGATTTAAATAAATACTAAGTAGTTTTTAGAAAGAGCAAGTTTTTGTATCTCTTTGGGATTGGCCTCTCACTCAACTTTTTTTCTTTATGAGTATAGGACAATTGTGTATAGTAACCATTTGTAAATTTTATGTGAATAGAACAATGGTGCTTTACAGCAGTCATGATCAAACATGAAAAATAATTCCATAGACTAACCTTTTATATATTTAATTATCAATGCGTTTGCTTTAAGCATTAAACTATAATTGAATGGCATTATTCTGAAGAATAAAACAATTCTAAAAATATATTTTCACAACATTTGAAAAAGTTATTTAAACACTTCCTAAAATTAAAAAAATGCGAATTAATTTCATATTTCGTACATTATTCTCTGAAATTTTAATATTTTTTTTTGATTATAAAATTAAATTTGATGTCTCTCTTACTTTTATAACTTCTTAATTTAATCTGACCTAGACTTTAGTTGTTCTTTTTAAAACTAAAGTCTAACATAGACTTTAGATTTAAAAAGAACAACTAAATCCAAGATCAGATTTAATTAAGAAGTTAAGTCTAACATAGACTTTAGTTGTTCATTTAAAAAATCATTCATGATTTAAAGTGTGTATTTAAATTAAACCGAATAAATTTTTATATTTGTTGTTTTAGGAGAAATTCATGTATGCGTGTTTAACTTATACATGTGTGCATGTGTTTACATGTATATAAAGTTAAATTCACGTACATGAATTACTTCAAAATTAAATTTTCAGATATACTAAAATTATTTTTTTAGATTTAATTTGCTATTTTCAGATTGATGATTAATTTTCACGCCAATAATTCAAAAATATTTCTTTCTAAAAACTTATCTTTTTATTATTTTGAATATTTCATATTGTTAAAAAATTACTTAAATGAAAAATTAGTTAAAATTTTTTTTAATTTAAATATATTTAGCTGATAAATCATTCCATTAAAACTATTTTCAAAAGGAAGTTTAATGTAATATTACTTATAAGTGAAACGCTGCTTTCAAAAAACTTAAAATTATATCGTGACGTTTGAATTTTAGAAAATCAAAAAATTATATTTATCATTTTATTTTTTCGCATTTTGTTAAGTCAAAATATTAATTTCTGTGATTTTTATTGTTGAGTGCCAGCCAGTCTGGAAATATGGGATGGTTTGCTCTTCTTTTCCCACCATAATTTGTGATGTAGGGTGCGACTTCCTCAGTACACGCATGCCATAGGTACCCATTTATTGGGTAGGCAACCATTCATTCTCCATTCATACAAGGAAAGAACAAAGACGAGAGAAAAAGGAAGTACATCCATTCCTAAACCGGGAATCAAACCCAGCAGCCGAATCCTTTATCCTCAGAACTTTCTTCTCTGTATCAAATTATATATACATAAAGAGTGGTTGAAACGATCAGCCCAAAAATAAAATGGAACAACAAAAAAGTACATGTAAATACGTCTTATTTCAATTCTCAATTACTGAGAAAACATATAAATTCATAAAAAAAGATATTAAAGTTAATTTCTTGAAATCACATACTTGATGTGTCTGCTATGGTGTACAGTGTCATGACACATGCTATGAACAATACGTAACATTTGATTTCTTCAATGTTGTAGTGCTACTTCAATTATCTGGATTTTCAGAACAAGTCTAGTGCGTTAGAATAGGCATAATAATGATATTGATTCGTTATTCAATCACACAGGTCAGAAAATATTTTTGAATTATCTGAATACACTTTATTATTAAAAATTACTTATCTTACCATTTGAAATCTAGTGAATAAGGTGGCTACTTAATGCTTATTCCTGTGTGATGTGGATAATCCTAGATCAATCTCTCACTCTAAGCACTCTTCCTTTCATAACATGAGGAAATACGTAGGACCTGTAATTGGTCTAGCGCCATTTTACACAAACCACTTCAAATCGTATTCGAGATCACTTTGAATGGCTGGAACTCCTGTGTGTTCGGATTTCTCAATTAATCGTGCAACTGTTTTCCGACTGGAATGTGCTTTAAACTATTTATTGTTAAGATAGCCAGCAACATGATTTTAGCTGCTTTCATAAAATATTTTCACTGTTAAACTACTCTTTTGAATGACATATCTTAATATTTTGACAGAATCTGTAAATACAGGAAAAGAAATTTAATTCTTCAATATTGCTTACTTCCAAAGTTTGAAAGATTTTTGTATAATGATTAGCTAGTCTTAGCAATTCTTTACTAAGGCATTTACGTTTGTTTCGCATGTATACAAATATGAAATAAAAAGTGTATACGATTTAGAATTATAGCGAACTATTCAAATTGGTCTTAAAATTATTGACAAATCGTTTACGATGCCATAAACTGAATGATAAAAATAACTCAATGAAAACAAAATATAATCTAGCTTTAGTAAAATTTATTACCCATTATTCAATGCAAAAAATAAACTTAAACATTTATCTAAATAATAACTGGAAATATATATTTAACTCTAAAAAATCCTACTTATAGCAAACTTTTTAAAGATAGTTTCTGAATAAATATTTTTTTCTGAATTGTTAAATTTTTACCAGTAAAATGTGCTTATAACAGAAAGTAAATGAAATTATCATATGATTTGATGGAATTTAAATATTGCAATTTTCATTCATGAAATTTTAAATATGAATAAAATTTTAGATACAAAATCTTGATACTTTTATGAATAATTTTTATTTCTTTAAATCTAATTTGGTAAACATTTTTACGTATTGTTTTAATTAGAATTTTTTATTTTTATTAGACTAAGTGTTTTTATTATATTTTTCGATTATTGAATGAGTTAATTCTGCAAATAATGAATGAATGCAACAAGTATAATTTAGACATTTAATTTAGACATAAATTAGACACATAACACAGACAAATTTATTTTATATTCTAATCATATTAAAATATTACATAATGTATTGTGTTATTTATTTTAGAAAACAATTATAAATTTAGAATTATATCATCTAAATGCTAAAACAAGCATTAAAATATAACATTAAAATACATTTCAATAAATATTATTATAATCATTATATTTATATTACTTGAACATATTTGCTTTTTTAAAAACATTTAATTGTAAATTATTATTGATACTTTAAACTAATAAAAAATTTATGATTTGATTTTAATATATTTTTCTTCTAAATAAAATATTTATTGGAAAATAATTTGTAAATTTTTTTTATTGAGGTATAGATATTCATTCTTTTTATGTAGGTAAAGCAATATCTTACAAAATTTGATTTTTCCATTCAAAGACATTTTACTATTTGGCTATTAAATTCTTCAAGCTATTTTCCAAATCTAAAGATGCATGGAGTGAGGGGACAAAATTTACAATGCATTTTTAAATCAAATGATGCTCTATTATAGCTTTCTCTACTCATTCACTTTAGAAGAAAATAAAAAATTTGAAAAATTTGAGCATCCAAAAGTTATTCAAGATTCATTTCTTATTTTGTTCTTTGTTATATCTTAACGAAATGCTGCTTCTCTCATTTCGCCTAGAAACAAAATGTAACATCTGTCATATAGTGAATTCCGTCCCTGCATCCGCTTCTTTCCATCTTTCTCCCTTCCCCTTCAATGGCGAATTGGACCGTTGCCAATGATTCTTTCTTAAAACTCCTTCCTTTTTCGTCTGCGCGTTCAGCTTTCTTTGTCTTTTATCGATGGTACAAATGGCAACGCGTGGAATTTTTTTTTGCCAAAGATGGCGCATCTTTCGATGCAAGCGACACGAGATGCGATGTAATTTCATCTATACATCATGACAAGGAGGGATGGAAAATTGGACGAGTAGAAATCACTGGGTATAAAATTCTTCCCTTCTCTGCAATTTAAAAGAAAAATATAAAATTCTAGAGAATCAAAAACTATTGATATTTTTGTATGAAAAATGCGCAAATCATATTTATATTTCCAATTCTTTAATGAAAAAAAATTCCTTTTATAACTTTATAAACAAACAAATGTAATGTGTCAGGAGCTATACTTGAAAGTTTAGAAATACATTTTTATTTATTCTACATATATTTAAGCTGTTTTAGTTATGTACTGAATAATATTATATAATAAATGAAAATAAAGTAAAAGATGAATATATTCTAAAACAAATAAGATATTTAAAAAAAGAAAAATGTTCTTTTAATTTGAGGACTCAAGCAAGATTTTAAGCAATTCTAAATTGATAAAGAAATGCATACAATTTTTACATGATAAAAAAAAATCAGATACTTTTGGTAGTTTGTTGCATTTATCTTTATAAAATAATTTTCGATGTCTTAAAATAGCGAAGTCTTCTAACATTCCAAGAAAGGAAATTGTAAGAACAAAAAAACGCACCAGATACCAGTTTATAAAAATACAATGAATTAATATTCATTAGCCCAAGCTTATGAAAAGAGTTTAGAAAATTAAGCATCCTGTCATGAAATCTAAGTAGAATACAAGTAAAAGTAAAGAAAAAGAGCATCTTATAGTGACAAACAAATACCTTTTCTTGAAATACCTTGAAAAACGTACAAACTTCTGTAACCAAGTACCAACATATTAATATCACGAACAGAGCAGAAAGCAGCAGAAATTCGTCACTTCGTACATTTATTGTTAGCATTCAGTCATTTCTATTTCATATTTCGGAGTGAAGAAGGAATTATCTTTTCTTTAGCAATATGTGTGGTGTAACATGTTGGAAATCACAAATTTAGATTGGAAGAAAATAGCTAATTTTTCATCAGATTTAACATTTCGTATGCCAGGATAACTTTGAAACCTTCTAAAATATCACACAAAATTGAAGAATTTACATATAGATTTACATATAGATAGTTTCTTATTAAATCATGCAATGTATTATAATTTTTGAATTTCTCAAAGTGTAAACATAGCGTCTGAATGAAAATTGCATCACAAAAATGAGTGGATGAAAGAAATGAAGGGTTTTATAAATGGATAGTATACTGGATTTTCATTTTCATTTTTTATATGGATTCTATGCAACCCATCTTGCCTAGTGGTCAACGTGCCTGACTGTGGATAGGGAGGTCCTGGATTCGGGCAGGGATGTATTTTCTCTTTCCTCTCTCCTGTCTTTGTGCGTGTATTAATGGTGTATGAAGGTTGCCTACCCCATAAACGGGTACCTACTGCACGCGTGTACTGAAGAAGACGAACTCCACACCAAATTACGGTTCAGTTGTAAAGTAGAGCAGCGCACTCCATACTGCCAGCTTAGCTGACACTCGACAAGAAATAAATATGGATTCGATGTATACTTAACTGTTTAAGTCGTTAGAGGACACGTCAGCCACTGAGATCCCATTCTTCAAAAATCAACAACAATTTGAAAATTATTTATCTGTAATTAATTCTCCTGCATAACAATCCCTTCGAAATGATCATTGTTATTTTTCACCTGCCTTTTAAAAATGAGAGGCATTTTTTCTTAACAATCATTTCTTGAAATTTATATATTATTAGGTTGGCTCAGTGACCCATGCGACTAATATTTTTTTTAACATTTCTTCTATAAGCTGTGTTTTCACGTACCAAAGTATTTTCGCACATTTTTTTGCAGTTTTATTTCTAAAGAATAATTTACAAATAAATCAATAGAGCATGAAACATGAAACATTTGATTACACAATTATAGGAAGTAAAATGTTCAGAAAAAAAGATATTAATTAACCCATGAAACAGGACTCTGAGGCAGAAATATGCAGTTCTATGGTAGAGGTTGTCACTTTGAGTAGAAAAGAAGAAAGGGATGAAAATGATGAAAAATTTGATATAGGAAAAAACATATTTGTAAGCAAAAATCAAACAGTTTGAAATAAAAAAAAAAGCTACATCAAGAAATATACAAAAATTTTTCATTGATGAAACTAATAAAAAAAAAATCCAGAAATTATTCAGTTTAATAATGCAACTCTAAAAGTTTAGGGATGCAGTAAATGAAATTTCTATATCATATACCCTAGCTCAAAATACCAAGTGATGGTTACTTTTAATGAGCATCAAAGTTAACTAAAGAATAAAAACCATTACCATTGTAGCTCTAACGTCAACAAAGAAATTCTCAAAAGCAATATATGTATATATATATATATATATATATATATATATATATATATATATATATATATATGGAGAGGTAAAATAAAAAATTCTTTAAATATTAATTACCTCATACAAAGGAAGATATAGGTTACCCCCCATATAGGAAGATAAAAACTATGCAATTGCTTACTAAGAAACAGCTGAAAAGTCAATGAAGTTAATTCAAGTAAGCCAGAGGAGATTTAATGTCCAACAAAAAGTCCAAGACGCGTCAAAGGTCATTGTGTTTCGTGCCAAAGATCCAGAATAATGAAACTACCATTTTTTACATGAAATGCAATTTAATTTGCAAAAATCATTCTGCCTATGTTTGCCGGAAGTATATGTTGATTTAAAATCTTTAAAACTGTTATCCTGCTTTTATTATTTATAATTGTTTTATCTTTTTAATTATTAAAACCATTTTCTTAAGAATAACAGTTTAGCTTCACAACAATGATTAATCTATTTAAGCTAATCTTAAATAGATTAATCATTGTTTTAAATGAAATATTTGCATTCATAGCTTATTATTTAATAAATCCGTCTGGTGTGAACCAGTCACCTAAACCTGCCTCTCTTATCAGTGTCAGATGTGTGACTACGGTATGGTGAAAAATAATGATTTTCCATTTTTCTGGAATATAATGCTAATTAAATGCTGCGTAATGCATCATTATTTGTTCAATTATCTTAACTACATATATTTACAATTTTTACATGAAAAAGCTATTTATTAACATTATTTATGTACTTCATACAACTTCTAATTCATAAGCAAAAGCATGGATATTTTATGTCAGTGCATAGTTTTTATATAATAAACATAAATGAAATACATCCAGTGCTTGCGTAAACGTAATTAAAGGAAGGTTAAGACTTATTTGGTAGAAGGAAATGATTTAAATAATCAACATTCAAATGCTTAAGAAATTGAAGCTCTAAAAAACCAAGAGATTAAGGTTTCCATATAGTTCTGTTACTTATGATAAAATAAATGATGTTACATGGTACCAGTTTATACCCTAATCAGAATTAATCCGAAGATCTTTGATTTAGCAATCTAGTTCCCATATATCATTTAAAATAAATTCTACACCATAAATCTATATTGAAAAATTACCTAAAGAATCATAGAGAGATAAATAATAGCCTGTAGTTGTTTTTAATTTCGGAAATTCGGGAGCAGACATTGTTAAATTGCCCGTCTGATTCGCTAACACCATTTGCTCCATCCTCTCTCATACATTACCCGAATGAAAAATTTCAATTTGAATTACTTTGCACCTTCTCTTCTTGTATCTGAATTGAGATAGAGAGGGAGGATTTATACCTTTTCATTTAACCCTGCAAACCACTTTATAACCCGAATATTTAAAACAATTCACTTAATTCATTTAAGAGAAAAGAACACGTAATTTTATCTAGAAAATCCAGACCTTTGTTGGGGAGAGTTTTCACGCAATTACTATTATGAAAGCGTAATTGTGGAGGAAAGAGTTTTGTTTGCTTACAAGAAGGAGAGATTTTATTGCAATGAATTTAATTTAAATAAATAGAAGTTCTTTGAGTTTCATCACAATGGAGGTAAATTAATTTAGATTATATTTTAATGAAGGTATATTCATTTTAAGAGTTTCTTTGTTGTGAAAATGTTTTGCATTAATTAAATTAATAATATAGATATCATAGATAAATAGAATGATAATATTTTTAATAATAAGAAATTTTATTAAATTGTTGTTCCTATCATACATATCTAGTATATTCCACATTAAAATAAATAGTTTTTTTATTAGGGTATAATTAATCTATGTTGAAATGTTTAGAGTAATATTTCCACAAGTGAATTGTTTTAGTTTATGAAATGGAAAAGAGATATATAATTCATTCATTCAATAAACACACAACTTCATATAATTTTAATAAATTTGTGTAACAATATAAATTGTTTTTCTAAGATTTCACAAATAAAATGAAACTATTAGCTAAAGGCTTTCTAAAATAAACTATCTTAATTTAACCATTATTTACTTAACCAAGGACAACAACTTATGAATTTAAAGTTCAATCAATTTTATCTTGATATTTTTTTATCTGTCCTTGCATAAATTTGCTTGCAATGAGAATGAATGTCTTTCAATAATTTTCATATTTACGAATCTCACCTAATTGTCCAACGAGTAAACATTCAAAC
This sequence comes from Latrodectus geometricus, assembly GCA_026290005.1. Classification (NCBI taxonomy): domain Eukaryota; kingdom Metazoa; phylum Arthropoda; class Arachnida; order Araneae; family Theridiidae; genus Latrodectus; species Latrodectus geometricus. The sequence continues at coordinate 416,190 of JAPDSC010022034.1, read as the reverse complement.
ACTTTGTAAATGTTTCTTAAATTGAAGTCTTTATTTACATATATATTGATACTTCGAACAAACACATTTTATATACTTGAAAACTCAAACATTTTATGAATATTTTACAAGAGAATGTCTTACGATATTGTTTTCTTATTACTACAAAATCTTGGACTAATCAGAAGTCTAGGGCATTTCTAACTGCTTGATTAGATAGAAATTAGAATCAACTATATTTTAATAGTCTCCGTGCTCCATTATAGAAATCACGCATATTTAGAATGTAACTGCAATTGTTTCCGGTATAAGAGATTTTTGTTACACTTTACGTAGCTGGAGGGGCATTTTTTATTTATCACTTATTGGTTAATATTTTTTTTGATTTGGTGATGATCGAATTTTTTTTAACTAAACCTCTATTCTTTTCATTAATTGCAATTCATTTTTCAACAATTCAAACAGTTCTAATCATCCCCATAAAATATGCACTTTAAAAGAATGTATTATTTACGTAAATTTCATATCAAAAATTAAGAGACACAAATTAGGATTATATTACTTCCTTTTTATTTCAAATAAAAATATCAAATTCATGTTTCTTCAATACGTTACATAACACTCCATTGTATTTTATTTGTGTAGATTAAAGTTTATAATATTTAAGAATCCCTTTAAAAATATTATTTCTTCCTCAAAAATTAGTCATTTGAGAATAACATGCAAAATGTAAAATTAACAGCGAAATTTTATCATTTATGTTAAATGTTACTATTGATTTTCACATTACTCACACACATGCGCAACTCACGACTCTTTGACTCCGGTTTCGTGGTTTGTTTTTTTCTATCAATAACATTGAATAAGAAGATTAACTTCCCAAATAAAACATAAATTCATACCAAAAATGTGAATGACAGTACAAATGAATACCATGAACAAAATGATACAAAGTTTGCGACGCTAACATGCTGAGTTCGTTAAATTAGAAAAACATTTAAAATAAAATAATAATAAATAAATCATTCAATAAACAACTAACTATATTCTTCCATCTGTAAGCATTATACTTTTTAATGCATTTCAATAAATAAAAAATCTTTAATTTTTAAGTAATCTTAATATATACATATAAAGAGACAAATGCATTTAATACCTTATTTAAGTACTATATTTGTCTATAGTAATACAATATTTGTCTTTCAACAAAATTCTTGATTTATATTCTCGAGAGTTATTATTTTGCAGTGAATTAAACAAACATGACACAATTATACAGGAATATTATATATAACTTTGTGAAATAATCTACTGGAATATTTTGTTTATAAAATAAAAAATAGATAAATTTTTGCCCATAATTATACTAAACAATAATGTTTACCAATGTAAATATATGTGACTAATTTTCTCCATTTTATTCAACGAATAGAATTGTTTAAAAATGTGTTAAAATCATTTCTCAAATATTCTTTCGATTAAAAATTCTAAATTTTTCAATTGTTTAAAATATAATTAATAACCAAATAAGACTACTAAATTAATAGTTAGATTTGGAAGATTATTTCATTCACAAACACACACACACATAGATGTAAATCCTCGACGTAATTATTTTAAAGTTTTTTGTTTGGAAATCAAAAGTATTTTTCATTTTTCAAATAATTGTGACCTACAGTTCTATTTTTTACAGATTTTTCAATTTATATAACACTTTTACTTTATCGATATTAACCCACGCAGTATATATATATATATATATATATATATATATATATATATATATAT
>JAPDSC010022034.1:395461-414323 GCA_026290005.1 Latrodectus geometricus | reverse complement strand
TATATATAACTATATATATATATATATATATATATTTATATATAGACATATACCGATATATACACATATACGTATATATATATGATTAACATACCGAAGATGTCTTATAGCACATATAATGAGAGCCACTAAGGCAATTTCAGTGTTTGAAAAATTATTTATTTATTTATTTTTTTTAAAATAAATAAATTTTGCTTTTATCGTATGATTTCTCTCCACTATTTCTTTTATAATTAATTATTGTCTTTTACTTATTTATCGCTTTAATTAATTTTAGCTTTAGGTTTCAAGATATCTTAAACAAAATTATTTTTTCGAAATAACATTTCAGATATAAACTGTTTGTCCCAAGTTGTTTGATATTAAAGATTTAGGAGTTGTTTCTCCTATGACATTGTTGGACTTCAGAGACAAATTTTGTAACAATAGAAATGTCTCTCAAGAGTTCAATTAATTCGATTCAAGATTTATCAGTATGTTATTCTTCACTTGAATCAGTATATTTAGTTTTTGCTATGGAGTGATAGTTAGCTTATAATAATTGATGGCTGAGAATAAAGCATTCTAAGCATATAAATATTGAAAGCCTAGATACAGAACAATTTATGGATAACTTAGTTTGTTTTGCCACTCTATCATCTTTTTTGTGACAATTTAACTATGGTTGGCTACTTTAACAATGGTTTAAAGTATACAACGATCATCCACTTTCGTGATGTGCATCAAATTTCAGAACACTTGAATTTATGATATACAAAGTAGACATGGCTCTTAACTGTTTTACCCAGACTATAAATATTTTAAACTTGCCATATGTAATTACAGTAATATTCAGAACATTATAAACAATACTAACATATTATTTATTCTTACATTTCAGAATTATTCATTGTGTTCCTTAGAGGTTTGATAGTTGAATAGGAAAAAAATAGCTATAAGTTTGTTCGAAAGAGAGAAAATGTCTCTAAAACTGTTATTGTAAATAAAAAAAAATTTTAGCGAGGAAAATCACGAAAATATTTACAAAAATATAACATTGAAAAGAATTAAATCCCAACAAGAAATTGTGAAGCATTTATTCGTCAGTTAAACCTGGTGAAAAAGTAAAAAACAGAAGTTATTTGAAAATGTATATGTCAAGGTCATTGCTAAATTCACAACGAACGATATACATGCTTTCACTGTAAGAGATTGAATATAATGGCAATGTCTGCTGTACTCTGATGATTCGTGCTATAAAGTTCTTATTTTTCTATACCAGCATCTAATTTATTATGAATTTGATGAACTTTCGAAAGAAGTTCGTAATTGAATTCTAAACAATGCTTAGTTACATTGTTTAGTTAACATTGTTTAATTCCATTGTTTAGTTAACAATGCTTAGTTAACATTGTTTAGTCCCAAAATAATTTTAATTGGAAGGGAATAGTGATTTGCTTTTATTGGCTATCTCAGAAGTATACTCAATGAAAGCAGAGACCTAAGATCATCCCTATTAAAACTTCATTATTAATATAAATATTCTTGAGAAACTAAAATCTGTTGTTAATAAACTTCGTTTAAGCATCTTTGTATAGTTAGTTTAATGGCGGTAATTGTAAACTTATTTGAAAATGAGACATTAGATTTTAAATGCAATTTGTTCGATTGAATAAAAGTGCCTTTTCTTCTTATCCCAGAAGTAGTCTTATTGATTTCTTATTACATCTTACAAATTGATGTTAACATGTTAAAAAGTGATTTACTTCACTGTTATGACAGATTAAAAACCTTAAAAACATTGAATGGTTAATAACTATTTTAATCTATTAAGGGATTGATCATTCTTTTCAATTTGATGATAGAAAGCTCAAGTCAGCAATGAATAATATATTCATTCATTGTCCATAATGGAAGGAGATCTTTTTCAAATAATCAACTGATTGGCTTCATCATACATTTTTTAATTTATTATATGTATATATATATATGTATATGTTAGAGAAAAACTTAAATCCGATATTTCATTTAACGAATGTGAAAATCAAATCAATGAGAAGAAAATAAGCATCAAATTTGATCCAGTAACTTTTTTATATGCAGAAAAGCTAACAGAAAGGTGTCACTCAACAAAATTTTCGCACAAATTACAATTCTCAAATTATCTGAATACATTTCAGTAACAGTGAAAGAATAAAAGAATAGAAGTAAATCTTTCAAATCCTGCAAGTATGAATAAATCTCGAATTCCATTCTTTGCATAAGAAGTAAAGATGGATTTGAATGTATATATATAAAATATAAATATAAAACATTCGAAGGAAGAAAAAATATTTTTGAAAGAGAATTATTATTTTAGATCGCCTTTCACTCCACTCCTTCTGAGAAAAAAGTATACAGGATAAAAAAATAAAAAGGCGGAACGAAAAATGTTACAATCGATTCGCTAGAAATAAGGAACGAAAAATACAATAAAAAAGAATGAAATTTGCTTTTTTCTCTTCTCTACTCTATTCGTAACCGGCTTTCAAAACCGTATCGATTCATATCGATGCTTGCCGTTTGTCATCGTATCGTCTGACAGGAGGGCGCCATTTATAATCTATTCTCTGAATATATTTTTCGCATGGAAATGACATTCAAATTATTAATAGCGCTTTTTTTTCGTTGACCTTAATTATAAAATATCTTCTAAAGAATTTTCTAGCTTTGCAATAATCACTAAAGTAGTTATAAATTTATTCTAGATATCTTTCCTAGAAACATTATCAGCATTTTCTGACTTTTCATTCACATTTTCTCTGAATTTAGTCGTCAATCGACTTCTAAGTAGCTTTTTGTGTTCCAAATGCTTTTTTTCTGTTTTGTATCTTTTCAATTCTTTTTCAAGAAAAACTTATTTTTATGATATTCATTTTTCTTTTCCTATTTATTTATTCATTGTTTTTATACGATAAACAAAATTATCCAATTTCATAAATAAATCTTTCAGTATTCATAGTTTTGGTGAAATTAAACTAATCTTATGTAACCATTTTTATTACTGATAGAATCTGTGCGTTGTCTTATTTACGAAAAACTGTGGTTGTTGATTACAACATTAAATTGGTTCAAATATCATATGTAGTTTAGGTTTGTTAAATTAAAAGTTATAATGCCAAATATCACACTTGTTTTCTAGCCCATTAATTAATTGCAAGACCTCTGCAGAAGAACTGAAACCTTGTGTAGAAATATGCCATTTTCTTGTCTATATGATTCGACACCAAATACAGACTAAAATCACCACATTTAATCAATGTATAGAAACTGAGTAATTTTATGTAATTTAAGGTTTCTTCCTGATCTTTCTGAGGAAGGAACTAACTCATGAATCTACCTCAATGCATAAATTATGTTTAAAACAAACTGTGCTATTCAACTTTGTCTAAATGAACGTTTTTTCTTTACATGGTAGGGTGATCTACACTCTATAATTTTTTATTCATTAAAATATAGATAAATATTATCTGTTCAAAGTTTCTCAAACCCAAATATATCTAACATAGTGAGATAAAAAATCACAACAAATATTGTGCCTTCTTAAAAAAGAAACAAATTGATTTTAATTGAATAAATTTAAAGAAGTGAATGCAATACATTATATTTATAGTGAGACAAGTTTATGTATCAAATGTTTTTCAAAAGAAATAATTTAGATTTCTGCTACAATGATTTTTACTACAGTGGTGAAAGAAGACCATAAATATAACTAGACAGTATAATCAAACTTTTTATGTAGCACATTAAAACTTAATGCGCTATTTTATTCATGCATATATATGCTAAACTAATCTTCGTTAATAATTGCATTATTACATAAATTAATGTAGTTATGATACAGTTGAATGAAACAATGAACCAAAATTCACTTAGAAATTCAATGTCGGCTCATAGGAATTAACATGAAAAATATTCGAGATAAGTGTACATGTTGTACATTGAAGTTTTTGAATTTATGCTGTACTAAGGGTTGCTTGTCAATCTTAAAAGCCTAAAAGTGCTTTAAGTATGAAGTTAGTGCTTTAATTTAAAAGTGATTATTATGTCTTGAGAACTAAATGTGAATCGCACACGCAATGAGATTTTTTATATTTACAGTTATTTATTTATTATCATTCACACTGATTTCTGTAATGCATATTAATTATATACTCAGAAAAAATCCCTAATTTGCAATGCATTTGTCTTCAAAGTAGGGTTATTTATACAACTGGAAATATGACAAAATTGTGATGTTTGTAAAATTAGAAAATGAAACAAAATGGAAGTGATAACCTTAAAAAGTACATAAAACATTTTGAAGATTAAGAGTGCACGTAATTTAAATGTTTGCGTTCAACTTAGCAGAAGATTTATATTTGATAGAATGGGATTTTACAAAGGTATGACCTAACTCTTGAATGACACTTACGTTTTGATATTTCCATTGAACATAATCCAATAAAAAGCTGAATGTAAGCTGTTTTTGCTCAAAAACAAATGAAAAGTTATATTCATAGCAAATATTATTCTTCAAAAAAACTTAATAACAAGATATGTTTTCCGTTATTTTTAAGTATTAAATTTAAGATTTACAAAATTCCGGTATAGGTAATGCATGCATAGACGTTTTAAAAAAATGGAATACTCGGTTGTATACTCGTTATTGGCTTGTATGCAACTCAGTATACTACGTTTCTCTCGTATTTAAATAGGTGTTAGTTTTAGGAAAGTCCTCGTTTAGAAATATCATTGCACAAAAAAATAGAAATTATTGAGATTACACGAACGAAGAGAATTAAGGAGAAAGTTGTACAGTAGTAAGATACAAAGAAGAAAAGAAAAGGAGAAGATAATTAGAGGAAATTTTCCTACTTTCTGTTTATAAAGATAAAAACATAAACAATAAAAATGACATGCAAATGATATCATAATTTCGGTTTTAATAACAATCACAACCCATTCTTGCAATAAGGACCTCAGTGTTGTCAATAGAAGTTTCAAAGATTTCATCATGTGTCCAGTAGAAATCGTCCATTTATAATTAATTTGAAGATAGAATAGCTTATTCTCCACATCACAAAACTTATTCATTGTTAGGCAAATATTGTATTGAAATGGTATGAGTAGACGGTAACTTGTAAACAGGCTGAGAAAAATAGTGATCTAAACGTCCTGATACCACAGGGAAAGATGTGTGTCAAAAAATGGTCTGTATTATCTAGCAATTCTAGTAGCTTTTAGTCCTAGAAAATCATATATCTTATGAATTTGAAGTGATTATGCAACAGATATAGCCCAAACAGCAGAAGTTGAGGGCGATTATTATCTCTCCAATTTAGACCATGCCCTCACTACTGATACTGCTTGAGAAATACGTTTCTGATCTCACATTCCCATATAAATCTGAATAATCTAGATGTATGCTTCTCCTCTCCCTTTCACTTGAAATATTGTAACTCGAAAACACTACGTATGAATAAAACTCTTCATTCATTCAATGTCCTCCATGTTTCCATTCCAAACTAATACCTTTTGGGATGGCTGGAGCCAGGCTATGGTTCTTCTCTGGTTTCAATCTCTAAATTGGAAGATTCAAATGGTGCTGCCATCTATGAGCCAAAATTCGTACTTCCACCTTCGTATGAGGGTGCTCTATTTAAAAACGAAAGATTCTCCCTCTCTCTGGCTTCATTCGCCTAGTCTCAGACAGGCGGGCTTGGCGTTGCCAAGTGTCATCAGTAACAACAATAAAACTCTTCATTCATTTAAGGTGCATATGAAGTTATTATTTAAAGAAAATATTTGAAGTTGTTTGATTTAGCTGAAAATTTATCATTTCATTTACTGAGAGCAAACATTTACCATTCAAAATTTACGTATTATGCATAGTTACATCATGATTCTCAGTAAAAGTAATCGTAATCTTGCAAGATAACGAAATCTTGATTGAGAAATAATTTATTCTAGATAATGAAACATATGAGGAAATTATGAAGAAATAACACATCTTAATTGTAAACAACATATTTATTATAATTTATTTCTAGAAGTATTTTTGCAGAAATGATTATGAATTCATAATTATACCTTACTGTTTTCTAAATTTTGCAAAGTCATTACATTAGATTTCTTTTGCAAGTGGAACTTTTAAGGTTTGAAAGAAAATCTTAAAAATTCTCCACTCAAAAGGAATCTGTTTGAATTTAAAAAGTAAATATTTTTAAATAAATTTCCAATGGAAGAAAACTGCTTACTGAAACTATATCTTTTTTAGATTTAGAATCTGTAAATAACGCTTTATTTTTTATAAGCATATAACATTAAGAAAAAAATTCAATTTTTACATTTAATTCTATTTGATTGCAAATATCAGCACTATAAAAATTTAAATTTTTTCCATGAAATTGAGTGTTTTTGATGCATATGCAATTAATCAAAATCGTCCATAAATTAAAATAATATGCCTGTGTTTCCAAATGAATTTAGATATTAATATTACAATTTTAAGTCCATTTTGTTACATTGAAATTCAAATATTCGTAAAGATTGATTTTTAAAAATACGATTCTATAAATACTTATTTGAGATGAACAAAAAGTCTTCTTAAATAAATTTACCATAAAGAAAAAGTTATTTGTTACTAATGTTATGAAAATTCTTAAGCTAGTTATTTTACTTACATCTATTTTTGTAAAAAATTCCGAACAATAGGAAAAATATCAAGTATCCTATTTTACATTATGACTTTTAGGATTTTCATTTTTATTTTATCATGAACAGCATTATGAACAGCATTATAAACAGCATTATTATGAACAGCATTATAAAAATGCAAGATGAAACTATTCGTGTACAAAAATAATGATTTCTCAAAAAATGTTTATTTGAGGTTTAATTTTAAAAGAGTTTATTTTAAAAGGTCTTTTTTAATATTAAAACTTAATTTTACAGAATTAATATGAAAAATCAGAATTCGTATATGAAATTTAATACAATCTATTTATTTTAATCCTATTAAGGCATTATTAAGAATTCTTATTTATTTTGTTTTAGTTGATGTCGTATATTATATTTTTTAAATTGTTTCATAAATTGGAAAATTTTCTAAGATCGAAAGATAATATTTTATGCTATTTTTAAATTATTACTCTTTGAATTTCAATCACAATAAGTAAATCAAACAATTTTATGACAATTCATTATAACAGTTTATTTGCGGAGTGTATTTTGATATTGCTACGTGTAGGGTTTATTAATGATGTTATTCAATGCTAATTGTATTACACACACACAGTGAATTTCCTTTTTTTAAATGTCCATTGTTTCTCTTTTTCTTTTACGTTATTTCCGGTTCAGTAATTTTTTTTTTTAGTTTTCTTTAACTTTTTAATGTATTTTTAAACTATTTCTGTTGATAGTTTTTATTTCTTCATATTCTCAATTTTATATTTGAAGCATTCTCTCAAAACTTCATGCGTCTTTTGAAATTTTTCTATTGTTTTTTTATATACCAAATTGTCTGTGAGACTACTAGCAAGGTGTATTGTGTGATATGTTTGATTTTATAATTTCCGTATTGTTTTTCCTGAAAAAGAAACCAATTATTGGTGCATGAAAATGATTAACTTCGTAATTTATATAGTGTGATATGTTTGATTTTACATTTTCCGTTTTGCTTTTCATAAAAGAGAAACCAATTAATGGTGCATAAAAATAATGAAATTCGTAATTTATATTGTGTTATATGTTTGATTTTATATTTTCCGTATTGTTTTTCCTGAAAGGGAAACCAATTAATGGTGCATGAAAATAATGAATTTCATAATTTTCTTTATATATAGACGAAAATAAAATAAAAGAAGTTGTTTTCGAGTGCTTGGGTGCAAGGTATTTTCATTGATTCATTAAGTAATTCCTTAATTTTAAAATGATCCAAGACTTGAAATGCTTAATCTTGATTCATGTTTTAATAAATTTAGTTAACTTTAAATAATTGAATAAAATTTATTTATGAATCAAATTTTACGTTTGAAAATAAATACAACTTAAAATTTTGTAAATAAATTTAATCAATAGAAAAAATTGTAAGAAATTTATTTTCATAATACTATTACTTTGATAGAAGTGTAAATAATATGCTTTAAAATTGTATTAGTACTTATACTTGATTATTTTGTAATTTCGTTCATAAGGCACTATGTACTATTTATCTAAAATGTATTTTAATTTAAGTTTAAGTATTTAAAATATATTTTATCTAAACTAGATACAATATTAAAATGGCTCTACATCTTTGAGAGATATAAATCTTAAAGATCGTAAAAAATTAGTCTAATGCTTTAAAATATGATTACTTTTCTGGTATATCTAGAAAAGGTTTTCAAAAACATCAACTAATTTGGTGCTTATTACATTTAATTTAAATTGTATTTTAAATTTCTCTCTAATACCTTTTTTAAGTGCTTAAACTGTCTTAAACAAGAGGAATCTTTCATAAATATTCCAAATATGAAGAGTTCAAATAAAGTAAACAATGATTTATTAAAAAATTTTCTCCGTTTAAGGTTTTTAAAACTTATTTGAACAACAACAAAGAGACAGTACGAAGAAAAGTAAAGACAATAAACAGTTAATAATTATTATTATTGTCTGCTTATTGGCTTTCAATTAAAAATTAAATTCTCCTTTTATTAATTTTATTACCATAGCAGAATTGAACATGATGATATTTTAACAACAAAGAGTTGGTTAAATGGTATTAATTTATGCATTTGCATTTTGAATTGCTGTTGTTCACGTTGTTTCAGATATCAATAACAAGAATTTGCTCCTTTGAATTCCATTTTAATTCGCCTAAATTAGATGAAACTTGCTTTCACTAATAAGGGAGAACAGAAAAAATCAAATAGTGTAGTAAATTAAGAAAATAAAATTCCTCTGATACTTTTTCCCTATAAATTTTTATACTTCATTTTTTTATGTATATATTTAAAAGAAAATATGTTCTAAACGTTCTTTTTGTTATACTCCCTACTATATTAAGTATGTGAATTACTATGAGAAATATATTTAAATGAAAGATAAAATAATTTATCACTTGTATTTGTTCCTAACCCTGAAAGTAATATATTTTCATTAATTATTAAAATAAGTTATTTTACTTTCAATAAAATTACTTCGGATTTTCATTTTCTTGGTTCCCGATTTAAATGTTTATTTATCTATAACATGGATATTGTAAAACCTATATTTCTATGTGGCAAATAAATTTTCTGAAGCATTCCCAATGAAATGTATTTTTTGAGTAACTACCAAAAACATCTTATACATTTTAATTCTCTTTCGCTTAAATGTTAGAGCAGTTGAAAAATTCATTGCTAACTTTGCTTAAATAATTAAGGCTGAATTATTAATTTAACTTATCAAAAATTTCGTATAGTTTCACAAAGAAAAAAGTAATTGGCAGTTTCAAATTGCTTAAAACCATTTACTTATTTAGCGTCTAATTAGTCTTTGTGGTGTAACTAATTGGATACAAGAGAGCATCTTCTGAATTTTATTCCGCAGTGAAAGAAAAACAAAATTGTACAGTAACTAATTAATCAAAACCAAACTAAAATAAGATTTTAGCAAATCCTTAATTTCTCGAAGCTAAATATTATTTACATTTGAATTAAATCAAAATGGAGCTCATTAAGTTAGTTTCAAAATTATTGATGATGGAAAATTTTAAATATTTTAATTTTGAATTTTTAATAACATAGATTTTATGATTAAAATTCAGAAATATTCAAATAACTCATATCAGTTATTTGCGTCTCAAATCTTAAAATATTAAAATATATTTCTAATGAATTATATATATTATAGTTCTAATTTTAAATATTTTTTAATGTAATTTAATGTTTAATACAATAATTGATGCATACCTGAACTGTAATTAGCATTCAAACATTCAAAAGTATTGAACTTTATACAGTATATGCCAAAACAATGAATTGTGAAAAGAAAGAGTTGAACAAACTACATTATTTTGAGCTGGGAGTTTGTTTCTTTTTAAAAGAAAGTAACATTAACATCAATTAACTATGTACATGCTCTAATTGAATTTTGATTTACCATGTTATGCGAAGTGTAAGTGGTCTTAGTGTATACCTCGCTATAAGGAGTTTTCATATCGTTCATGCGGATTCCCAAACATATCTTCGAGCAAAAATTGCTTGAAACTCCTGCAAAAGCATATTCACATAAATCAGACATAGTCCTTAGTGAATCTTCTCAATTGAGCACACCCTCCTTAAATACTCCCCACATGTAGACTTCAATTCGTGTAAGGTTGGGGAAATGAGTGGAGTATGGGAACAATACCACGCGAAATGACTCATCCAGGAATGATTTTTAGCAGAATGGTTAGATATTCTTGAGTAATAAGGCTAGTCAACCCATCCTGTTGATATGTCAATACAATTGTCTATTCATTGAAATGTTCCTAACACAATAAAATCTTTAAATTCTGAAGAAATGCTTCGATGTCATAATTCCAGTTTACAAAAGTTGTTAGTAGAGTTGGTTCTCGAATCCGTTTTCCGAAGACATAGGCAAAAATATTCATAAGATATTATGAAGCTAGTCTTGTTCTATTCCGACGAAATAAGTAGTAATTGCTTTTTTATTTATTTATTTTTGTTATTACAACAGGAACTACGTCATCATCTCTAATTAAATCAATTTTCTAGGAACTATTATTTAAACAGATTAGGATAAGATTTGAAGCATATATTATGTTATAAAAACTAAAAAATGGTAACCATTCTCCACTATTAGTTAGTAAAATCATTCTGTTTTAAATATATATCTGATTAGCCAGAAATGAAGTTTCATGATTTTATAAGATTTATGATCAAAAGATCAATTCCTGGACAGAAACTTGATCCTATGATACTTCAAGGAGTATTGATGAACACTTAAACAAAATTACTGAATATTTTTTATTGGAACTAACAAAGTATTTTTTGTTTCAGGGATCTTGATTATAGTATTCATCAAAATATGTGTCTTATCTGTCCTTTGGTATGCTAAATATTTTCCTAAAATGTAATCAATGTTTGAATAGAAATTCTATTTTTTGCCATTTTAGTGTAAAAATTTGTCAAATTTGTAAAAAGAAAATTCCTTATGTTTTACAAGTATTTTAATATGAAAAACAATAAAAAATATGAATTTTTCATTATGAATTAATACAACATGTAAATTCATATACTTCTTAATTTTAATTGTAATTTTGATACAATGGAATTTCAAGAATTGTTTTGAACTACTAAAGACAGAAGTATATTAATAACAAATATTAATCTTTTTATTAATTATGTGAGTGTATCAAAAATGGAAACATTTTAATTTGTGATTTAATTTCGTGTTCTAGAGCAGAATCAACTGGTTCCGTAGACTTCTACTAACGGCACTCGATTTTTCTACATAAATGTGTTCCAGAATTTATATAACAGTTATTTTCTGCCTTAAATGAGAAAGTGAATTCTATATTTTTAGTTTTAAAATTTTCCTTTCGCAATAATTGAACATTTAATTATTTTTTTATTCGTTAATTCTTTCAGAAATAACTGATTAGGACGATAAATAGCAATGATAAAATATAATTTTTTTCCAAAGAAATTAAAAGCATAAGAGCACTTTTACATGGAAGCAATATAAATGAATTAGACCCGTACTCGTTCTAGTGTTCCATAATTTGTGATGAGAAACAACGAATTTTGCATAAAATAGAGAATGCGAAATATGTTCAGAGTATAAGAACTATTAAATTTTAGATCTTAAATAATGACTAGTTTCGCCATCTAGTAATTTGTTTTCTAAATAAAACGTTTGAAACATTTTCCTATTTGATTGACTATCTGTTGTTATAAAATTTCAAATATTTATTCGGATTCTTATAATTCTAATAAGTCGATGCACAAAACAAATTATTGTTATATTTTGTTTCCATTTAAAAAAAACAAACAATGGTTTCGATAAACTTTTACACTGTTATGAACTGTTATGTTTACTGTTTACTGAATGTTATGATTTATTTAAAGAAAAAAATCGTCGAATTTACAAAATAATTAATATTATTTTTTTTGTTGACAGTTAAAACAATTTATATTTTTAAGGAATCATATTATTTATTAATTATCTTGATTTAAAAAATATTTACATTTATGAAAAATAAAAAGTAGATAATATGAAAAAATGGCTGATTTAAGTGAGAAAAAATAACATTAAGAAAATTAATAGAAGATCTAATAAAGAATGAATTAATCCACATCCTATCATTAGAAAAAACAATTTAATATTTCAGTCAATTTAATAATAATAATTCTGAATAACATAACTTAAATGAAATCTCTAGCATGTTAACTTATTTTCATTTTTCTCACTTAAATCAGCCATTTTTTCATATTATCTACTTTTTATTTTTCATAAATGTAAATATTTTTTAAATCAAGATAATTAATAAATAATATGATTCCTTAAAAATATAAATTGTTTTAACTGTCAACAAAAAAAATAATATTAATTATTTTGTAAATTCGACGATTTTTTTCTTTAAATAAATCATAACATTCAGTAAACAGTAAACATAACAGTTCATAACAGTGTAAAAGTTTATCGAAACCATTGTTTGTTTTTTTTAAATGGAAACAAAATATAACAATAATTTGTTTTGTGCATCGACTTATTAGAATTATAAGAATCCGAATAAATATTTGAAATTTTATAACAACAGATAGTCAATCAAATAGGAAAATGTTTCAAACGTTTTATTTAGAAAACAAGTTACTAGATGGCGCAACTAGTCATTATTTAAGATCTAAAATTTAATAGTTCTTATACTCTGAACATATTTCGCATTCTCTATTTTATGCAAAATTCGTTGTTTCTCATCACAAATTATGGAACACTAGAACGAGTACGGGTCTAATTCATTTATATTGCTTCCATGTAAAAGTGCTCTTATGCTTTTAATTTCTTTGGAAAAAAAATTATATTTTATCATTGCTATTTATCGTCCTAATCAGTTATTTCTGAAAGAATTAACGAATAAAAAAATAATTAAATGTTCAATTATTGCGAAAGGAAAATTTTAAAACTAAAAATATAAAATTCACTTTCTCATTTAAGGCAGAAAATAACTGTTATATAAATTCTGGAACACATTTATGTAGAAAAATCGAGTGCCGTTAGTAGAAGTCTACGGAACCAGTTAATTCTGCTCTAGAACACG
This sequence comes from Latrodectus geometricus, assembly GCA_026290005.1. Lineage (NCBI taxonomy): Eukaryota > Metazoa > Arthropoda > Arachnida > Araneae > Theridiidae > Latrodectus > Latrodectus geometricus. The sequence goes on along the minus strand of JAPDSC010022034.1, from coordinate 401,038 downwards.
AAATTAAATCACAAATTAAAATGTTTCCATTTTTGATACACTCACATAATTAATAAAAAGATTAATATTTGTTATTAATATACTTCTGTCTTTAGTAGTTCAAAACAATTCTTGAAATTCCATTGTATCAAAATTGCAATTAAAATTAAGAAGTATATGAATTTACATGTTGTATTAATTCATAATGAAAAATTCATATTTTTTATTGTTTTTCATATTAAAATACTTGTAAAACATAAGGAATTTTCTTTTTACAAATTTGACAAATTTTTACACTAAAATGGCAAAAATTGAATTTCTATTCAAACATTGATTAAATTTTAGGAAAATATTTAGCATACCAAAGGACAGATAAGACACATATTTTGATGAATACTATAATCAAGATCCCTGAAACAAAAAATACTTTGTTAGTTCCAATAAAAAATATTCAGTAATTTTGTTTAAGTGTTCATCAATACTCCTTGAAGTATCATAGGATCAAGTTTCTGTCCAGGAATTGATCTTTTGATCATAAATCTTATAAAATCATGAGACTTCATTTCTGGCTAATCAGATATATATTTAAAACAGAATTTATGATTTTACTAACTAATAATGGAGAATGGTTACCATTTTTTAGTTTTTATAACATAATATATGCTTCAAATCTTATCCTAATCCGTTTAAATAATAGTTCCTAGAAAACCGATTTAATTCGATATGATGAGTAGTTCCTGTTGTAATAACAAAAATAAATAAATAAAAAAAACAATAACTACTTATTTCGTCGGAATAGAACAAGACTAGCTTTATAATATCTTACGAATATTTTTGTCTGTCTTCGAAAAACGGATTCGAGAACCAACTCTACTAACAACTTTTGTAAACTGGAATTATGACATCGAAGCATTTCTTCAGAATTTAAACATTCTATTGTGTTAGGAGCATTTCGATGAACAGACAATTGTATTAGCATATCAACAGGATGGGTTGACTAGCCCTATTAAAGAATATCTAACCATTCTGCTAAAAATCATTCCTGGATGAGTCATTTCGCTTGGTATTGTTGCCATACTCCACTCATTTCCCCAACCTTACACGAATTGAAGTCTACATGTGGGGAGTATTTAAGGAGGGTGTGCTCAATTGAGAAGATTCACTAAGGACTATGTCTGATTTATGTGAATATGCTTATGCAGGAGTTTCAAGCAATTTTTGCTTTCACATATGTTTGGAAATCCCCATGAACGATATGAAAACTCCCTATAGCGAGGTACACACTTAGATCACTTACACTTCGCATAACATGGTAAATTAAAATTCAGTTAGAGCATGTACATAGTTAATTGATGTTAATGTTACTTTCTTTTAAAAAGAAACAAACTCCCAGCTCAAAATAATGTAGTTCGTTCAATTCTTTCTTTTCAAAATTCATTGTTTTGGCATATACTGTATAAAGTTCAATACTTTAGAATGTTTGAATGCTAATTACAATTCAGGTATACATCAATTATTGTATTAAACATTAAATTACATTAAAAAAATATTTAAAATTAGAACTATAATATATATAATTCATTAGAAATATATTTTAATATTTTAAGATTTGAGACGTAAATAACTGATATGAGATATTTGAATATTTCTAAATTTTAATCATAAAATCTATGTTATTAAAAATTCAAAATTAAAATATTTAAAATTTTCCATCATCAATAATTTTGAAACTAACTTAATGAAATCCATTTTGATTTAATTCAAATGTAAATAATATTTAGCTTCGAGAAATAAAGGATTTGCTAAAATCTTATTTTAGTTTGGTTTTGATTAATTAGTTACTGTACAATTTTGTTTTTCTTTCACTGCGGAATAAAATTCAGAAGATGCTCTCTTGTATCCAATTAGTTACACCACAAAGACTAATTAGACGCAAAATAAGTAAATGGTTTTAAGCTAATTTGAAACTGCCAATTACTTTTTTCTTTGTGAAACTATACGAAATTTTTGATAAGTTAAATTAATAATTCAGCCTTAATTATTTAAGCAAAGTTAGCAATGAATTTTTCAATTGCTCTAACTTTTAAGCGAAAGAGAATTAAAATGTATGTGATGTTTTTGGTAGTTATTCAAAAAATATATTTCATTGGGAATGGTTCATAAATGTTATTTGCCACACAGAAATATTTTTTTTACAATATTCATGTTATAGATAAATAAACATTTAAAATGGCAACTAAGAAAATGAAAATTTGAACCAATTTCATTTTAAGTAAAATTACTTATTTTAATAATTATTGAAAATGTTACTTTCAGGGTTTGAAACAAATACAAGTGATAAATTATTTTATCTTCCATTTAAATATATTTCTCATAGTAATTCACATACTTAATATAGTAGGGAGGTAGGGAGAATAACAAAGAGAACGTTTAGAACATATTTTCTTTTAAATATATACATAACAAAATGAAGTATAAAAATTTACAGGGAAAAAGTATCAGAGGAATTTTACTTTTTTAATTTACTACACTATTTTATTTTTTCTGTCCTCCCTTATTATTTAAAGCAAGTTTCATCTAATTTAGGCGAATTAAAATGGAATTCAAAAGAGCAAATTCTTGTTATTGATTTCTGTAACAACGTGAGCAACAGCAATTCAAAATGCAAATGCATAAATTAAATCCATTTAACCAACTTTTTGTTATTAAAATATCATCATGTTCAATTCTGCTATGGTAATAAAATTAATAAAAGGAGAATTTAATTTTTAATTGAAAGCCAATAAGCAGACAATAATTAGAATTATTAACTGTTTATTGTCTTTACTTTTCTTAGTATTGTCTCTTTGTTGTAGTTCAAATGATTTTCAAAAACCTTAAACGGAGAAATTTTTTTTAATAAATCATTGTTTACTTTATTTGAACCCATTTAAAATATTTATCGAAGATTTCTCTTGTTTAAGATAGCTTTAAGCACTTAAAAAAGGTATAAGAGATAAATTTAAAATACAATTTAAATTAAATATAATAAGCACCAAATTAGTTCACGTTCTTGAAACCTTTTCCAGATATACCAGAAAAGTAATCATCTTTTAAAGCATTCGACTAATTTTTTACGATCGTAAGATTAATATCTCTCAAAGATGTAGAGTCATTTTAATATTGTATCTAGTTTAGATAAAATATATTTTAAACATTTAAACTTTAGTTAAAATATTTGTTAGATAAATAGTACATAGTGCCTAATGAACGAAATTACTAAAGAATCAAGTGTAAGTAGTAATTCAAATGTAAAGCATTTTTTTGATACTTCTTCCAAAGTAATAGAATTATGAAAATAAATTTTTTGCAATTTTTTGTTGATTAAATTTATTTACAAAATTTTATTTAGTACTTATTTTCCAACTTAAAATTTGATTTATAAATAAATTTTATTCATTTACTCAAAGTAAACTAAATTTATTAAAACATGAATCAAGATTAAGGATTACAAGTCTTGGATCATTTTAAAATTAATGAATCAATGAAAATATCTAGCACCCAATCACTCAAAAACGGCTTCTTTTATTTTATTTTCATCTATATATAAAGAAAATTACGATATTCATTATTTTCATGCATCATTAATTGTTTTTTCTTTTAGGAAAACAATACGGAAAATAAATATAAAATCAAACATATCAGACACTATAAATTACGAAGTTCATTATTTTCATGCACCGTGAATTGATTTCTCTTTCAGGAAAAACAATATGGAAAATATAAAATCAAACATATCACATAATATAAATTACGAAGTTTATTATTTTCATTCACCGTGAATTGGTTTCTCTTTCAGGAAAAACAATATGGAAAATATAAAATCAAACATATCACACACTATAAATTACGAAGTTCATTATTTTTATGCACCATTAATTGATTTCTCTTTCAGGAAAAACAATATGGAAAATATAAAACCAAACATATCACACAATATAATATACGAAGTTCATATTTTTCATGCACCGTGAATTGGTTTTTCTTTTAGGAAAACAATACGGAAAATATGAAATCAAACATATCACACAATATACCTTGTGTGCTAGTTGTCTCGCAGACAATTTGAAATATAAAAAAACAACAGAAAAAATTTCAAAAGACGTATGAAGTTTCGAGAGAATGCTTCAAAAATTGAGAATATGGAAAAATAAAATAATTCAAGAAAATAGTTTAAAATTACACTGAAAACTAAAAAAAAAAAAAAAAAATACTGAACCTGTAATAATGTAAAAGGAATAGAGAAACGATGAACATTTAGAAACAGGAAATCCAATGTGTGTGTAATAAAATTAGTATTTAATAACATTATTAATAAATCCCATACGCAGCAAAATCAAAACACACTCCGCAAATAAACTGTTAAAATGAATTGTCATAAAATTGTTTGATTTACTTTATTATGATTGAAAGTCAAAGAGTAAAAACTTAAAAATAGCATAAAGTATTATCTTTCTATCTTAGAAAATTTTCCATTTTACGAAACCATTTAAAAAAATATAATATACGACATCAACTAAACAAAATAAATAAGAATTCTTAAGAATGACTTAATAGAATTAAAATAAATAAATTGTATTAAATTTCAAATACGAATTCTGATTTTTCAGATTAATTCTTTAAATTTAAGTTTGAATATTAAAAAAACCTTTTAAATAAACTCTTAAAATTAAACCTCAAATAAAATTTTTTTGAGAAATCATTACTTTTGTACACGAATAGTTTCATCTTGCAATCTTATAATGCTGTTCATCGTTAAAATAAAAATGAAAATTCTAAAAGTCATAATGGAAAATAGGATACTCGATATTTTTCCTATTGTTCAGAATTTTTTTACAATAATAGTTGTAAGTAAAATAACAAGCTTAAGAATTTTCATAACATTAGTAACAAATAACTTTTTCTTTATGGTAAATTTATTTGAGAAGACTTTTTGTTCCTCTCAAATAAATATTTATAGAATCGTATTTTTGAAAATCAATCTTTACAAATATTTGTATTTCAATTTAACAAAATGGATTTAAAATTGTAATATTAATATCTAAATTCATTCAGAAAAACAGGCATATTATTTTAATTTATGGAGGATTTTGATTGATCGCATATGCATCAAAAACACTCAATTTTTATGAAAATGTCATGAAAAAATTTAAATTTTTATAGTGCTGATAGTTGCAATCAAATAGAATTAAATGTAAAATTTCAATTTTTTTCTTAATGTTATATGCTTATAAAAAAATAAAGCGTTATTTAGTTCAGTGTCTAAAAATGATATAGTTTCAGTAAACAGTTTTCTTATTTATTTAATTTATTTTAAAAAAAAATAATTTAAAAATGTTCACTTTTCAAATTCAAATAATGTTTCAGATTTCTTTTCATGGAGAACTTTTAAGATTTTCTGTTAAACCTTAAAAGTATCACTTGCAAAAGGAATCTGATGTAATGGCATAGCAAAATTTGCAACAAGCAATGAATAATTATGACTTCATAATCATTTCTGCAAAAATACTTCTAGAAATAAATTATATATATATATATATCGTTTTATATATATGTATG
>JAPDSC010022034.1:382363-395061 GCA_026290005.1 Latrodectus geometricus | reverse complement strand
TATATATATATATATATATATAAGTGTGCAAAATTAGTTACCAGTATATTATTACTTTTTGATCTGAAGTGCACATTAATCTGTTTATATTTTCAAATTCTCAAAATGTTACATTTTAAACTGAGATATTTTAGAAACGTATGTATGAACAAATATTTGGAAAATTACTTTATTTACAACTTTCAAAGGATTTTCGTTAAGATATAAATCCTTCTCTGAAAATCGCCTTTTTCAGTCCCATCTTGTATTTTCCCATGATGTTTGAGAAATATTTTTAATAAAAAATAGTGCGTTATTCTCCTTTGCCTATAGATTTTTCATAAAAAAAACCATTCATTTTGGAAAAAAAAATTCATTTTAAAATCCTTGCAAGAAAGCTAAACAAAATTTTTCTTAACAGTAATATTCTTCAACAAATATAATTCAAAGCTATTTATATGAGAATTTTAAAATAGTAATTAATGCTTGGGACTCTAATTTAAAAGAAATAAATTATTGTCCTGGTCTAAAACTGAACTTATGATCTTAATATAGCATTAATTTCAATTTAAGTACTGAAATCAGAATAAAGTAATGTTATGAAATATACTTGCATAAAATAATGTGCGCACGATGATATCCATCCCCTGGAAATAATCAAAATAATTTTTTCCAGTTATAATAATTTGTGATCAACAGTTACAATTTGCTATAAAGATGGGAGCTTGTAAAAACATTAAATGATAAAATTTAAAATCTCTGTGTGAGAAGAAACAAATTTTTTTATTAAAATCTGCTAGGTAAACAAGGAAGGAAGTTCTTGCCGTTTCTAATGATAGTAAAAAACATGGCCTGCATTAAGTGCAGCCTATTGTTAGTCCTCTTAGTAACCAGAATCCAGCACTTCTGCTAACGTTTAATCCCCTAGCTGTAACTGGGAGATTTAGGCTCCAATTATGCAATCGCTTTGTGATGGGGGTTGTGGTTGCAAGTAAAACCATAAGTGCTTGGCACAAGTCTGTTTCATTAATGAAGGTTTTTCCATGAAGATCATTATCCAGGGAATGGAGGAGGTGGTAATCAAATGGTGCATGATCAGGTGAGTGAGGAGGATGGAATAAAACCAACCAAGTTACTGTATGGTATTCCTCTCCGCCCACGTGACATGCTGCCTCGTGTTATAGACCAAAGCCAATACACCCATGCGATTAACCAGCACTGACTCCTTATGTTGCGATGCCAGTTGCATGTTCCAATTGTTCTGCTGGTGTATAGGTCCACCGTAACCAATTATCTGGTTGGTAGCAGATCATTGTGAACCACTTGACGACTAGACCACAAAACAGAAAGCATAATCTTACGTGTGTGTAAAGGTGGTCTTGAGCTGTGCGAGACTCTATCGTCAGTATATGTTTAGAACCAAATGTTTAACCTCCAATGCTTAGAACGATAAGGATTTCCAATACTTTTATTTTTTTTATGCTGTACTATTTTTTAGTAATTTATTTTTGTGAAAAGGAGTTTTTATGAGGTATTATAATTTTAAAATACTTATGTAATTTGTTAATGACCACAATTTGTTTAATGAATGATTTTTTTTTTAAATTTAAAGATGGAAAGTTATTTATAAATTTTAATTTGAAGGTTGCATAATGAAAATTGCAAATTACTTAAATCTCAATGGTTAATGAAATACAAGTTTGTGTTACTAACAGAATACCTTTGTAATTCGTAAAATTTAATCTTGATGCACATTACTTGATCCTCTTTATTTTTTCTCTTTAAGGAATTTTATAATTAAATCAAAATCTGAAAATTTTTCCTTCATTTTTATACGTAATAAAAAGGTGATTGACGTTTATGAAAAAGGAATTTTAATTTACATGATTATACACTATAAATATAACAAATTAGCAAAGTTTAGAACAGAAGATATATAAGTATCACCCCGTAGTCATATTTTCAATGGTTCATACATATGTAAAATATATAAAAATTTTTAATTATTTAATCAAACATGAAATTTATTTATACAATATGGGGTGCATCTTTCCTCGGTTCCAGAGCAACTTTAACTTCTTTTGAATGAAGGAGACCATGCCAACTCGTAAATGGTAATGGAACCTAAAAGTTGTAAAACTTTTATAAGATAAATTGTTTATTATTACATTATATAATTTAGCTAAATGATTTCCTCATAACTGTTTAAAAAATGATTATCTGATGACTATATTAATAAATTTCATACCTTTGTGTACACTCTCTAGATTTTTATTTGATATATTTTGCAATGTAGACTTTAATTACTAAGTGAAATTATGATAAAAATATAAATCTGTTAAATTACAATGAATAACATCAATTACTGTGAAATATATATATATATATGGAATAATATTTCATTGTTAGTAAACAAAAATTATAAGCAAACAAAGGCATTTACTGAAACTTAAAACAACAGATTTTGAAAAGAAAACATCCATAATATTTTAAAGAAAACAATCTTAAAAGTGATTATATAAGACATAATTTCTGCGCGGTATGTCATATAATACAAGGAAACGATAAGTTTTAGCAACGTTAATGTTTTACATATCTCTTAAATTTTTGACTGGTTCAATGATTTTATATTACAACATACATGTAACCTGTTTCATTCCTTGAGTATGTATATCTTTTCTTCATTTTCATTGTAATATTTTTTATAATTTCATGATTATTCTTATCATTTTTATGAAATATTAGTTTGGGGAATAAGAAATCCATTATTTTTACGTAAACTTTTTGTAACTTCTTTCAGATTCTCTTTGTAAAAAGGTTTAAAACAGTTTTCATGTAAATTTTTAGGTCTTGTGCGAAGTTACGACTGCTGACATGCTGTCAAGTTTGATAACTTTTGATATTTTTATGACATTCTCGACGATGTTGTATCCATGCGAGATTCATCTTTAGCATCCAAATACCCAAACCAAATCGACGAAACTAAAATTGTGCGTAACTGGTTGTTACAGTCATATATAGGATGATAAACACCTTTCACAATTTTAGCCACCTTGTTAGCATTTTCGCCATTATGAAAGAAAAACTGAAATGTATTGAGTTTTCTGTTTGTTGTCTTCTATTTTTAAACCCTTGTACTCATAACTGAATTAATCAAACAAAATACCGCAAGAGAACATTTTCGTGTCAAATGTCACCTTTCCAATGAGCATAAATTTGAAATTGTTTGATAGTTACCTCACGAGATAGCGATCACTAGAGACGCCTACCGAAAAAATAATGGATAACTTTTTCCCCAAGCTAATAGTTTTGTATCTTAAAGCAAATTGATTTGCCATAACTCATTAGAAATAAACTTGTGATAGAAAATGTAATTTTACATCACAATCCCTATAAATTCTTTATATATATATATATATATATATATATATATATATATATATATATATAAACGTTGTGAAGCAAATACACGAATGTTGCTTAACAATATTTGTTACCTTAGTTTCTGGACATTGCTTTATTCTATAATGTGCAAGAATATAGGACAGTGCTAACTTCATTTTCAATAGAGCAAACCTCATTCCAATACAATGTCTTGGACCTGCCCCAAACGGTAAGTAGGTGAAAGGCTCCCTTTTTGCCCTTTCTTCTGGAGTAAATCTTAAAATATAAATAAAATAATGAGATTATGGCGATAGATCTACTATACTATGTGACAATTAATTGAAGTATTTTTCTGCAAAGAGTATTATAAGCATAATGTTATAGCAACAGATATTTGAATTAAGGAAAATAAAACATGAAAAATTTTAATTTTTTACTTAGAAAATTGAATTTATGATCAAAATTATACTGTTAAAATCTATGATAATAGATTTATATGGATGAAACAATAATAAATTATAAAAATTTTCAAAGAATTCTTACCTATCTGGATCAAATTTTTCAGGATCTGGGAAATTCTTGGGATCCATATGCATAGCATAAAGTGGGACAGTTACCACTGTTCCTTTTGGAATAATGAAATCACCAGTGTCATAATCTCTTTGACATTTTCTACTTAATCTGAAAACAATTGCATTTCTCAATATCTAATTGCAGTTGAAATCAATGCAATAATAGGGACATAGTTTTATATGGAATGAATAGAAAATTTTGGAATAAAGAAAAGAAATTAATATTTTCAGTTAATACATTTTATTATATTCTTATATATTATACATAGCAATTATATGTTTTATAAATAGGATCACTTTATTTTCTTGATTCAAAAAAATTCTAGTTCTAATGCTTAATGAAAGATTTTTAAATGAGCATTTCTTGACAGTGTTATAAATAATTAGATACATTTGCTTTAGAATCGCTTAAGAATCAAATTATTTTAGACGATAAATTATTTTGCTTTATTTTTAAGAATATTAGATCTTAAATTTCTTTATTAAAAGTATAATCTTTAAAATTATAAATGAGTGGTAAGGAAATCAATTGTTCATTCTTTGTTGAATTTTGTGCCCCATTCTTTTCTGGAAAGAGAGTGAATGAGTTAAAAAAGTGAATGTGTTTAAATAAAGCGTGTAATTTATTTTAAACGTATTTAGGAACAATTGTTTGCAAATTCAGATGTTATGAATATTATTTTGAATTTTCATTGTACGGGTTCAGTAACAAGTAGAAGATTCAGAACTCTAACATAAGATTCAATTAAGAATTATCAAAATTTTTTGTATTTTTAAAATAATGAATATAGTTTACGAGTGTTTAGATTTTTATAATTTTTTTCTTTATTTCTTTACTTTTTGTGTTTCTAATTTCGTTAAAAATTGCACCATCAGATTCAGATAACTTCAGTTAAAAACACGAACATACTTCTCTTCAAAAATTCATCTTTTGCGTGCTTATTCCATATAATGATTTTTTTTTAATAAACTCTCTTGATTTACATAGTTTTTATCTTTAGAGTTGTTAAATAATTTTGTTTGTAGTTGAGCGCAATATTTTATCTTAAATTAAACTTTAACTTAAGATAAAATATTACACCTGGATTTTCTTGAATATCTTTCTCAGCACAGACGATTCTTTCAACCACATACCTTTCTGAATCCGCAGGTGTTGCATACACAGCACCTCTTTCTGTAACTCAAAGTAGCTGCTTACAAGGAGGTGTATTATCACCATTACTTTGGAATCTGGTTGTAAATAGTCTATTAAAACATCTAAATTCTATAGGTTACTATATCCGGGGTATGCTCATGAATTGTCATACTCTTCCTTGGTAAAGACTTTAACATAACTTGTCAGCTAATGCAAAATGCTCTAAGTTATGTAGGCAAATGGTGTAAGGCAAGGAATCTGGATATAAATCCACAGAAGACCAACCTTATACCATTCACAAGAAAAATAAAAAGGGAGGGATTCTTTATCCCAAAACGTTTTGAGGTTGAAATCAACGTTGCTTCTGAGGTGAAATTTCTGGGCTTTATTCTAGACCAAAAACTCACCTGGAATAAACATGTTGACTACAAAATCAATCAGGCAAAAAAAATGCATTATGACATGCAGACGCATGCTTGGTAAAAACTGGGGTCTACAGCCAAAAATGATGTTTTGGATGTACACAGCAATTATCAGGCCTACTTTTACATATGCATCTGTGATATGGTGGTGTAAGGTGGAGCAGAAAACTGTGAAGGACAAGCTAGGAAGTCTGTAAAGAATGGCCTGCTTGTGTATCACAGGTGCAATGTCCACAGCACCTACCAGAGCACTAGAGGCAATTCTGGACCTGACTCCACTAAATATCTTCATATGCAGCGCTGCCAGAATAACTGCATATAGAATGAAATTGCAAAATCAGTGGTGTGATAAGCCCTCTTCTGGAGGTCATACTACTATTACCAAAAAAATCAACCACCCAACTCTCCAAATGCCTTCAGACAGCATGGAAAGAACATACGTGTTTGAAAGACCATTCGAGGTAGTTTTTCCTACCAGGGAAGAATGGAAAAACAGCACGATTGAAATAAAAAGCAATGATCTTATCTGGTTTACTGATAGATCAAAAAAGGCAACCTCTCAGGACTGGGGGTCTGTGGCGTGGCACCAAGATTCAGTCTTTATAAAGGGCTTGGGGAACATGCCACTGTCTTTCAGGTGAAGGTTCTTGCTATTACCAACTGTCTGCAGATAAATTTAAAGAAGGGCTACCAAGTTAAGCGTATTCTTATTTTCAGCGACAGTCAAGCTGCATTGATGGCTCTTTACTCATTCCAAGTCAAATCAAAAATTGTAATGCAATGTAAAAATCTCCTTAAGGAACTGGCAAATGGGAATAAAATTACTCTTATTTGGGTGTCAGGGCATATAGGAATAGAAGGTATTGAAAGAGCTGATGAACTTGCAAAACAGGGATACTCTTTCAATCCAATAGGAAGGGAACCCTTTTGTGGGATCAACATGAAGACTACAAGGAAGGCCATTCAAAAGTGGGAAAAACAGGAGATGAACAAAGTTTGGCGTGACTCTCCTGGACAGAAACATGCAAAAAGCATGATTTTCAACTCATCTGAGAAAATTGCATCTGAAATTCTTAGACTCCCAAGATTGAAGATTCAAGCAATTGTAGGCTTCATTACTGGGCACTATCATTTCAGGAAACACCTTCATACAATGGGGCTTTTTAAACAAGAACCAATTTGTAGGAAACGCCACGCAGGGGTAGAATCAGCTCATCATATCCTATATGAGTGTGATGCTCTTGCCCTTACAAGATTCACTACTCTAGGTAATCCATATCCTAAAGAGTTACACCTAAACTCCATTGAGGGCCTATCAGACTTTATAAACAAAGTAGGTGACCCAAGACAATGAAACTAGGAAAAAAATTGGGCTTGGAGCATGGTACAAAATGCAACAATGCAGAGGTGCCACACATCTGACAAGCTCAAGAGAAGAAGAAGAAGAACTCAAAGTAAGTAATTGGTGATGTTTAAATCATTACAGCGTAGTAGCCAGGGATCTGGTCCACCACGACAAATCAATGGGTGAACAAACACATGATTCAAATGTTCACGAACACATCAGGCGTAATGGGGAAGTGTCTCATCATGTTGAAATCACGTATGATGTCTGATATGCTGTGGCACAAGGTTAAGTAATTTTGGTAGAAGCTCTTTCAAAAAAGATGAGAAAATGCGCAGATGTTAATAGCAATGGCAAAAATAAGGTCCGACAAAGACGTCAAAGACCACACCATTTCAATTACTCACCGAAAAATAATGTTGCGTAGATATGGTCTCATGGAATGTGGATTGACCATAAATGCGCATTGTAGAAGTTGAACATCAAATCTGGCGTGAAATATGCATCATCTGTCATTGAAACATTGGGTGGGAAATTTACATCAACAGCAGTAGCGATGACTTGTACGTTGGTACTTGGATTCTTTTTAACGGTATCAAACACATTTTCTTTCATTTTTGGAATTAAAGTCACTTGTGGCCTGCCCTTGCTGTGTCTATTACCAAAAACGTAATGACACATATTCACACAAGTTGGGATACAAATTACTAAACGGTGGTCCAGTGCATTTCTCTGTGGGTACCTTTCCTGATGCAATCATTCAACTACTCATGTATTCCATTCTGCCAATCCAGAAATCAGGAGAAATCCGCCAGCTCCGTGCTCGTAAAACGTTCCATACTCCTCTGCGGGGTATAGCAGCTGAAATGGTTGAGAGATTGCAGATCTGCTTCCGGAAAAACTACTGTGAACAACTCCCCCTATCGATGAATGAAGGCGTCTCATTTCGGACCATTGGGCGTTAAGCAATCTTTGTGACGTCCCCTACTTCATCTTAAAGTTTGTCCCAATATTTATGGGACACCCTGCATATATTAACATCGATTGACTGATAAGCAAATTATAAAAAAATATCAAATCAATATATTTTTATATATTAGTAAATTTACTATCTTATCCATTAATTAAAAAAAAACTGTGTTCGAAGAACTGAAATAATTATACGCCATTCTAAAATTCATATACTTAAGAGAGATACTCGTAATTATAAAAGAAGAGGCACATAGTATCAATGAGAAATAAATTGTTTTGATCAAACTTTGTTTTGAAAATACATTACAGCCTTCAACGTCTTATGGAACCATACAAGCAGTTGACAAGTGTTGAAATAAATGTTTGACAGATGCACAAGTGAAAAACATCGAATAATTAAGCAAAATTAGCTTATATATATATATATGTGTGTGTGTGTGTGTGTGTGTGAATAACAATGCCTTGTTTGAGAGATTAATACAATAAAAAATTTGGCTTTAAGTAAAAAGTGGTAGTTTATCTAATGGATAATATATTAAACGAATATATATGCTTGTTTAAGCACATCTTTCGAATTAAGATTAATTTCAGACAATTTTCAGGACAACTCTTATCTAATGATATGATATTATTCCCAACTTTCATTAATAAAATTGATAAAGAATTATAAAGTACATTGTTGAGGAAATTTTAGAAATAAAATCATGCTATTTTCTTCAAAGAGTAATTGTAAGATATTTATCGCAGAATTAATTACATTATAGTTTCTGCAATTCAATATTTGATTTTAAGTACATATGAAACAGTTATATGTTAGTTTGGATATATCTTATGAAAAGTTTAAACCTTTCCCCATAAATTCTTTTGATATCTCACTTAACAACTTCTATAGTAGAAATGATACTATAAATTCAAGTATTATAAAATTTATTAAAGTCTTACCTGATGATAGGCGTGCACATTCTTAAGCTTTCTGAAATGACATTGTCTAAATACTTCATGCTCTGAATATCTTCAAACTCTAGGATCCCCTATAAAAATACATGTAGAAAAAGTAATTCAAAAAGTATTGTGATCTTGAAGTAAAATCAATATATGATATTAAAATTAACAAACACAATAAAATTACTAAGATACAAATTTATCAAAAATTAGTAAAAATACATATAAATGTCATGCAAATGAAGTAAAAAAATGGCATTTTAAAGTTCTAAAGTGATTGAATTTCTAAGCAAATTTTTATGTTTCTTTTACAATACTCATCTTTTATAATTTATTTCGATTTTTGTGATTCTGTTTGCGAATGATTTACAAATAATTCTGTAAATGATTTGACTTGGGGTAACGAATGATAGCAATATACTATATTTATTCTTATAATTGATGTTAATATCAAATATGAGTAAATCAATAAGTATATATTTTTAACAATAAAAAAGGACTTCTAATTTTGAGCTTTGACATACAGGAACATACCCATTTACTGTTTTTCTAAGAATTAAAAAACACTAAGTCTGCATAAAAGGCCTTATAAAAATTCGATTTATGCATTAACAAGTATTCTCGTCCATCGAAACATTAAACTTCCATTTTCACCTTGAGAAGATACAGTTGCAGATAATATTCCAATTGTGACATTTTAAGGTAAAGCTATTTGCGGAAATGTTTGTCAATTTGCTCCAAGATGAGGGTTATGCTTAAATAATATCTTAGCTATATTTTTAACTCAATACTTTCTTTTTTCAGAATCAAGCTAATTAGGCAAAGCAGATAATATTATGTAACTTTTTTGGTTTCTTAGAAGTAAAAGGACCAACCTTACTGTTAAAAGGTATACTAATCATGAGCTTAAGTGAAGAAACCTAGTTAATATCATTGATATTTTTTATCTCGTGAAATGGTTTTATGTCTTTCGTGAATTCCATTTAAAGACCATTATTTCAAAATATGTATGCAAAACTCCGGTTGATAAATAAATTGAAATTAAAATTATATTTTGATGCAGAAATAATTTAAATATTTGAAATTTATTCCGTAATTTAACCGGAGTAATTAAAATACGATTCATTTTAATAAGACAACCATGTACTAAGTCCAAAATATTGTGCCAGATATTATAAATAATTCACAATCTAAAGACAAATTAAAATCAAGCATAGTTTATAAAAGGTTGAAATATTTCAGAAAAGATTACAAACATTGCACTTTTTGAGTGTTTCATCCAACTCTTTTATTAATTTCTCTTGAATATCAGGATACAATGCCAAGAAGTATGAGGTATAGGATAGACATATTGCTTGAGTTTCAAATGCCGCCACAAAGAAAAGAGTACATTGGGCAGCTACCTGTTTGGGAGTAAGTTCTGAAAAACAATAAATATTTTTTATTAATTTAAAATTTTTCAGTTATTTCTCTAAAAGTTAAAGTGTTTAGTTTTCTTTAGTGAGTTACACTTACTTTATTAAGTAAAAAATTTGCTTATTCATGGTAAATTGTATCATACATTTTTTATTTAAATTTTATACATTTTTTATTTTTATCTTGAAACAAATGTTTATTATGTGCCACAATTGTATACCAAAAGTCTTATATGTAGAGTATTTTATACAGTGATCATGACATGAAATAATTAATTGAATAGATATTTGTCATATAAATATCAGAGATTTCTAGAATAAAACTTGATGTACATACATAAATCCAGAAGAAATCTGTACATCTTAAGTATTCAGAAGAATTATATACAAAATAAAAAATTAGCATAAAATGTAATGAATTAAAATTTTAACCATACTTAAATAGCATCTTCCAGTATATTAACTAATCATGGTAAAATTGTATTGAATTATTCATTTATTTTATGTTGAAAAAAATATTTATTATGAGATTGAATCGTATGCTAAAACTTTTAAATGAAAAGTTTATTCAATGGTAATGTCATGGAATAAATTTTCCAAGAAATTTTAAGCTAACATTAAGAGAAAAATAATTAACAACTTTATTAAATCTTGGTATTTCTAATATAAATATTTCGTGCTATATGAAATTCACATCGGTAGATATAAATCTTATAAATTTCATGAAATCCAGCAATATAAATTGAATCAGTATAAATGGAATAAAAATCAATGAAATTTATTCTAAAGGTAAAAAAAAATTATTTATTTTGTAGGAGAACTATATCTGATATGTTGTGCATAACTTTAAAGATGTACACGTAATCCTTTAGTTAATGAAAGTCTCTTATATATCATAATTTAAAACATAAAACTTTAATATATATTTATGTATTAATTTAAAGTTCTTAATGAAAAATTTTTAATTTTGAGGGTGTTCTCTTAAGTTAGTAATGGTATTAGATGCTTTCGGAATTCATTTATACAAAAAGAATAAAAATTATATTTTTATTCCTTTAAGTAAGATATTAAATCAATTAAGAATATCTTAAATGATTTAATATCTTAATTGATAAGACATGAATTTTTGTGCTGTTTATTACAGTCTGACTATATTATCATAATTAAAATAACAATTTTTGATACATTTTAAAATAATTTCACATTGGTATTTTTTTAATTAAAATTGCATTTCTAGAGTATGTAAATACCCTTAATTATTATACATATGCGTGTTTAGTTTCTATTTCATAATAATATTTGAAATAAATGATATTAACCTTTAATTTATTGATTTATTCGTACTTTCTGGAAGCCTTAAAGGATTTGCTTTAAATATCATTTCAATATGTTATACTTCGAATAAATATTATGATAATATTTTTTTTCAAAAATGTACTTTTTTATTGTTTTTGTTTCTTACTATTTTACATTTTAGTATTTAGTTATTTATTGATGCAGGATATAAGTATATTAATACATGACTTGTGTTTCTGCAGTAATTTTTGAGAATACGCGCTTAGGTCTAAAACTATTTTATTACCGAACAAAGGTAAACTTTCAGCAAATGCATTATATTTTGATAGTTAGTAGAAACTTAGAGTTACTATGCTTACAACCAATAAAATTAAATTGCATAATGGTCATAAAGAATGTTATCTTTAATATAAGAACATAAGCATTATAAAATCCTTTTGCTCTTGTTTGCACTTATCTTTTTATTATGAATGACTCAATGCTAAGAAGATTTCAGAAAGCTTCAAATCATTATTATATTCTTACAGGTTTTGCTATTACCCTTTTAAAATGTTCGAGACAGGTCTATGAACTAAACTTACTTATAACAGAATATATCAATTAAAATTAATGTTAAATATAAATCACTCATATGCGTAAAAATTTCGGAAAAGTAGAAACGCAATAAAATTTTACATCTGTAAACTTTTCTCTGGATGAATAAGCAATTTAGCATACAAACAAAACATTTTCTTTAATCTTATAACGTTTGAAATATTAAATACTTATAGGAAAGTAATCTAATGAAGCATTTATTATCAATTTATGTCCCTCTATATCTTGTTAAATTTTATTTCTAATCAAAAAAATCTATTGTGGGAAATATAATTTTTCAGTATTTTAACTGAATAATAAATGAATATAAGTTTTGGCTATTTTCCCAGATTTTACTCTTAAATAAATTTCCTTAAACAAAATAAGTATAACTTAAGAATTACCTTTTTTGTATAGGAATTTTATGATTTGGAATAGCTTTTGTTTCTTGGAGTATTAATAATTGAAATAGATATTGTGAAAATGCTTATCTTTGTTATTTAAAAAATATAATATAATTTAAAAATATCATAATATTTATTTTCTTTAAATATCATATTATTTGTCTTATAATTATGTGATATTTTTTATTTATTAAAAACAAGTTATGCATATGAATAAAAATTCAATACCTCAATATAAATCACATAATTTATATACATA
>JAPDSC010022034.1:358278-375946 GCA_026290005.1 Latrodectus geometricus | reverse complement strand
AAATATCTAAACCAGTGAAAACATATGTCATTAAAATTTGCTTTTTCAATACTGGGCTGTAATTATCGACACGATATCCTGAATTCTAAACCAATATCTCAATTTTTAGCATGGTTTAATAACAAAAGATAATGAATTTTCATTTAAAAATAATCCTTTTCGCTGACAAGATGTGTTTCTTGATTGGATACAGTGACAGATGGAAAATAATCTGAATGAAAATATATACTGCTGACCACCCTAACTACAACTCCAAGAAAGACAATAGAATTCACAGCAAAATTTATTTTGTTGATAACATGTTTAACAAGTATCAAATGATTATATTTATAGATTTTTGTGAAATGTGGTTCCTGCCAATATCAGTAGCTCGAGTAGCAGCCATTGTTGGAGATCACCACTGCTACGTGCCTCGGCATTGATTCAGAGACTTTGGATGTGTTATTGGGATACAGCAGACCAATGAGCTTCCACAAATTGACAAATTTGATCTGGTGGGACAAATGGGGATATAATCTGAATCAATCGAAGAACAACCATGGACCACTTGTTTTCTATTGACGAAAGATCCAGAAAGCAAATAGGCCAGGGAAACAATTCAATATGGCGATTGACTATAAAACATTGGACAATGCGTGCCACGTATGGTCACCCATTATCCTGTTTAAATAATACTGACAGAAAGCCCTGAATGATTTGCTCACACCCCTTATTACATCCAGTGCAAGACCAGTATAGCGATATGTGAAGCAGATGTTCAACATCCACTCTCCTCGGTGTATCCAGACGCGTAATATGAATATCGTGGTGTTGCAGACAGAAGCGTTACTCGTCTGTAAAGAAAATTTTATTCCATTCTGCCATCCTCATCTTTCTTTCATTGCAAAGTGGGCGGATGAGAAGTCTTTGGTTCTGGCTCAAAGGTAGACGAAGCAACGGATGTCTTGCGGGAAAATCACTCTGTTTTAAACGGTATCGAATGGTACGCGCAGACACTGGATAATACTTTATAGACTATATGTGCTATGCTATGGTTCGTGATTGGCTGAGCGATCCGTCATTGCTATACGCACAATTTGCCTGTGATCACGTGAAGTGGTGAACTGAAGTGGATGCGATCGAACACCTCACTCTGTCGTACTCTCCTACATCCAACAATCATAAATCCGCATAGTTGTTTGATTTCAGTCAACACGACTACTGATTTCCTTGAAAGATAACCCACAACCTTCGTAGGTCACTATCCTTCCTTTGTTCAATCCGGATATTTGATAAAAAATGATTGTGGCTTTCTACAAGGCAGAATTGATATATTTTTTTTTTTTTTTGAAAAAAGACCACAAGAAAAACACAATTGTTGAACTTAAAATCTTCGAAATCTTCAAGCTTTAAATAGTGCTTTCAAGTGGCGCCACAGGCACACTTGATGTGCGTCTACACTGACATTTCTTCTATCCTGATGGTGATTAAAATTATTGCACCAGAAATATTATTCCCTTATCCATGAAGTAAATGTGACAGGTAGAAAATAATGTATCGTACAATTTCAAAATTTTTCAGCCTATTTCTGTGTTCTATCCATTTTACGAGCCTTGCGAATATTATGTTTCACTAGTTTTGAAATAAAAATTTGCATAACTGTATAGTTCCCCATTGTATAATTCTCGACAGATTCTTAAGAACCAGTTTTCCAAATTTTTTAAAAGTGCATTCGCTAATAATTTTGAGTATAATATTTTATTCAATTACATATTTGCAACATTTGCTCTTTATTTTAAAGCAGCAATTTTAATAGTGATTAATACATTTTTATTTGTTTCTTATATATTTGTATAATCTCTTATTATCAATTTCATTCATGTAATTTCGCTTATTTCTCTCTAACTTTAATCAAAATGTTTTATGTTTATATTTGTGACTACTAATGTATATTAAAAATAATAAATTGTGAATTTGTGAAATAATATTTAACTTTGTTTATAATTTTCCTAAAATAACATACCATTTTAAATCAACAGCTTTTCCTTTCTTCGCAGTTTCTTCAATATTCTCAAGTAATGTTCTTATACAAGATTTAATAACATCTACCATCTAAAAAAAGTTCATTATAGATATTTAATCGTTTATCTAATTTATAACTAAAGTAAACTAATAAAATTTCCTGAATAAGTTTATTAGAATTCTAAATTTTATGCCTACAAGTGCATAAATAGCTGTTACAGCTAATTTATTTTAAAAACGAAAATAATATGAAGGATGTGTATTTCTAAGTTATTCTTAGGGATGTTACAATAATTGGAGTTTAGTGGCGTTAAAGACTAAAGAAAAAGAAAGCAATATATGAAATTTTAAATACATGACTTGTCTTTAAACATATGCAATGTCAGAATATATAACATTGATTTGTAAATATTCTTTGTCAGCAAAATTAATTTATGTGAAAATTATTAATGATATGCAAAATCATTGTTGAACAATTTACTATCATAATTAATAAATGACTCCTTTTGTGCAATATTCATCACTCATTTCATTAGTATATTCTTATTTTATTATCATTATTTGCAAGCTCTAAAATTATAAATAACTGAATCACAGATAACAGTTATTTAAATGATATATAAGTGAAAATGCTGTTAAATGTTTCCAATATTTTATTTTAAATACATTACTTTATTTGTAATTTTCATTTCTAACTTTTCGATTGAATATTTTTTTAGCAGCCAGTTTTAATATATTATATTATAATATTCTTCTAAATATAGATGAATTTGACATATAGTTCCTTTCCATTTATGTGCGTTAAATCCTTTGGCATACTCCATCAAAAATCTCTTCCATAACTTTGTTAATACTTTTCCAAATTTTCAAAATAATTAATATTTCTCAGAAAAGTGAAGCAGATTTCTTTTCTCGATTTTGAGGTTTATCAAAATTACTTTTTATATAATTTATCTTTAGAATAGCCGCCCAACCTGTCTAGTGGTTAACGTACCTGACTACAGATGGGTGGGACCTGGGTTCGAATCCTGGCTCGGGTATGGATGTATTTTCTCTCTTTCTTGTCTTTGTCCTTTTTTTGGTGTGTGTTTGAATGGTTGCCTACCCTGTAAACGGGTACCTATGGCATGTGTGTACTGAGGAAGTCGGACTCCACACCAAATATGGTTCAGTTGGAAAAGTGGAGCAGCATATTGCCAGCCTGGCTGGCACACAACAACATCTTTAGAATAAATGACTAACTAATATTTTAACATATTTTTATAAGATAATACATTTAACATTTTGTGATGTGTGATCTTATATAATACCATGAGATCATATAAGGTAATGATATGTATTTAACTATATAATACTGTTTTAATTTTCAAGGATGTAGCTCTTGAAATGCATAAGGAATACTAGTTTTGAAAATTACCTTCAATTTGTGACATTTTGCAAGCACGAATGAAAAAAAGATTTGCAAGAAAATAAATCTTTTTTAATTATTCAGAAAGAAGCAAATCAAAGAAAATCCTGATTCACATAGATTAATACCCCAAGTTCCACTGGATTACTACGAGATTTATAAAATGGTTGTTATAGAAATCGAAATAATAGAGTTAAAGAGTAATAGAAAAGTCACTCATTATATTTATATTTCTCACATCGAAATTCGTCTATCTATTTAAAAATCAGGTACAAAATGAGAAAAAAGTTTCTGTGAAACTGAACTATGTTCTTGTTTGATGGCTTATATTAATACCACAAATCTTGAATGAATCGAACTGGTGATAAAACGTGCATAATCATGGTTACATAAAACATTAATAACACTCCATTTTTCTATACATTTTATTATCATAACTGTTATAGATTAAATGAAATTCATCTTTTAAAAATTAAATATGCAATAATTCCTGACTTGTGATTTATTTGTGAACATTACCGAGCATTTATGAAGCTCCGAATCATCAAAGTAAATTCAAATACACTATTTAAGTTATCTTCGATTACTTTATATATATCAGCAATAATAAATTCTGTACAGATATAAATAATTAAGAAATAATTATTCAGGAAAATTTGATGGTGTTCTGTTTTAGAACCGTATTTCCAATGGAAATTATAGAATTTAGCTATAAAAAAATAAATTCTTAATAAAATCATTGAAACACGTAAAAAAGTTTAGTTAAATAATGTATAATTATTAAAGATTCAGATTGCAGGTTCGTATTCAGATTATATTTACCAATCTCATTTTCCCTGCGGTAAAAGCAGGATTCAGAATTGGTCGAACTAATTTCCATTCTTCGAGATCTAATCGCTGTAACATGCACTTTGTAATATCATCTCCCCATGTGAGTGGCTAAAAAAAGTGGAATTAAAAAATATTTCAGTAGAGGGATATTTATCTTTTTATATATCGATTGTAAAACTTAAAGCAGTGAACACTTATAAAATAATTTATTAGTTTATTTTATATCAGTATAAATTCCATATTGAATTTTAAAAAAAATTATAAATGTATTCTTAAAAACAATTTAATAAATATCTTTCCACATTAAGACTTCGAGATGTTTTCTGAAATATGTTTAATAAAATCGTATAGCCGTTTTTTCTCGCTAATGAAATAAAAATAAAAATAATTAATTTATTCATAAACAATTTATATGTTTTAATTTTGATATCATTTAAAATTTTTATTTATGCATATGAGATTTATTTGCTAAAAGAGTAATAAAAAATTTAACAATCTCTTTTTCTCTGTGCTTGATTTTTTGATTTCAGTATGATTTAGTTTATTAATTATTATATTATTTAAAAATCCATTTAAGCTACCGTGTTAAGAGAAATACTTTATAACGAGCAAAAGGGGACTAGGTGGCAACAGTTTTAAAGTGTTGATGTTTTAGAAAAAGTATACAATTATATTTTCGATGGAATAAAATATTTAAACTTTAAATCCAATAAATTTCATTCGAAATTAAATAGGATTTTGTATATATATATTTTTTTCCATTTGTAATATAATTTATCTATTAAACGAAAATTCATATTACTTTGAAAATATTGAAGGAAATTTTAAAATTCAAAGTAAATGAATCGCTTCTTGAAGAAATTAAAATCACTTCTTCTATATCCCCCTTGCAATAATATGAAAATTTCAATAAAATAGTCTCTTTTAAAAATAATAAGCATATAGAAAATAATATCAGCTGTCTCTTATGGTTTTAATATGAATTCTAGAGTCTATTATGCTATATAATAAAAATATGCTATACAATAATTTTTTTTTAAGTAACGAAACACGAAGAAAATTATTTATAGAAATATCACGTACTGTAGACGTTAAAAAACGTTGCATACTTAATTAAAAAATGTAGATTAGAATTTACTTTAATTTGTTTTGAGCAAAAATTTTAGGTCGGGGAAAAAGAATTCCATTATTTTTACGTGAACTTTATGTAAATTCTTTTGGATTCGCTTTGTAAAAAGGTTTAAAACAGCTTTCATGTAGATTTTTAGGTCTTGCGCTTTACGAATGCTGACATGTGGTTAACATCGATCATTTTTGATATTTTACAGACATTTTTGACGATGCTGTATCCACATGCGAGGTGCATCTCTAACATCAAAAATACCCGAACGGAATCGGCAAAACAGAAATTGTACGTAACTGGTTGTTACAGTCTCATATAGGACGATAAACACCTTTCACAAATTTAGCCACCTGGCTATCTTTTTCGCCGTTACAAGAGAAAAACGAAAATGCATCGTATTTTCTGTTTGTTGTCTTCTATTTTTAAAACCTTGTACTCGTAACAAAAAGCTGCAAGAGGATATTTTAGTGTCAAATGTCACCTTTCCAACGAGCATAAATTTGAAATTGTTTGATATATAACTGACGAGATATCGATCACTACAGACGTCTACCGAAAAAATAATGGATTACTTTTTTCCCAACCTAATATTTCGAAATTTCTTAAATGATAAATATGTTAGAATCCTTAAAACAACAAAAAGAATTATAAATACTCGTCCCAAAAAATTTGAGATTAGTATATTATTCAAATCTTCTTCTTAGATTTGGGTTTGAATTTTATTGGGCACCTCTGCTTTAATCAGCATATATTATTTAAATTGAATGGAAATAATCTTAAAAGATCCAAACATTTGTCTGAAGTCATGCATCCAGTCACTCTAGGTTTGTCATTCTGAATTAGATAGTTATATTTCTATTGTAGTCTGTGGGAAATTAAAAGGGCTATCCCCTAGAGACATTAATGATTCCTCGGGCACTGATAAAGTGACGCATTCAACTACCTTCGCCAAACTAAATAATACAGTAGAAGTCCGATAATCCGGCACGTTCGGGACCGGCTCGGTGCCGGACTACCGAAAATTCCGGTCTATCGGATGGTAGTTATAAGAACAATAGGTTAATAATTAAACTACAAATACAGTATGCAAATACATACAACAAAGTTTATTTTACATTTCATATAATGTATGTACACGTACTGTAAAACATATTTCCCTTAGATTTAAAAAAGTCATGAATGTCTATTTGTTTTCTTGACTTTTGGCGTTTAGTTTAAAATTTATTTCTAATGATATGGAAATCAATAACTTCTGAAGCACTGTACTAGCCTCAGCAAAATATACTTATTTAGTGATGCTGCAGCTTCTGCCCAGCTGATTTTTCCTTTTCTTCCGTTTCGGCATCTGAGTCACTTTATTTAGGCTTAGGTTTTGAAATCATGGTCACCCTGTGTACAGTTGGAAAGAAAATCACTTTTTTTATAAACAGTTTCAAAAGTTACGTTTACTATTGACTAGCCGGCCGCTAATTGTTTCCGAATAATACCGAGCGCTTCCGGATGATCTCGAACTACCCAGAAAACTTCCGAATAGCTCTCGAGCGTTTTTATTTGCTTTACAGACATACTTTGGGAGAAAGCCAAAATTTTTATAATTTTCCGGAGCGATGCCGGACTATCGGGCATTCCGGACTGTTGGATGCCGGATTAATGGACTTCTAAAGTAGTATTTTTAGCTCGATACTTATAGATTGTATTTCTTTATTCAGAAAATATCAAGATCCAGACTAAAATAGCATAATAAAATTGCCAAATAATATATCAGTATAAAATTGAGAAATAAGTCGGTTTTGATTTATGCCTCTGAGACATGAACCTTAACAGAAAATGAAGAGAAGATTTTAGCGACCTTCGAAAGGAAGGTCCTGCGAACCATCTTTGACATTGTTTTCGATAAAAACAACTGGAGAAAAAGATACAATTTTGAAATATATAAGATTTTTTAATGACAATGATATTATCAAGTCTATAAAACTAAGCAGAATGAAATGGGCAGGGCATGTAGTAAGAATGAGCCCAGAACGAACAGCATTAAAAGCTTTTAATGTAACCCTTTCTAATAAAAGGCCAAGAGGAAGGCCCAAAAAGAGATGGAAAGGCTGTGTGGATGAGGACATCGCAATCCTAGAAGTAAAGAACTGGAGATCAATTGCTGGGAGAAAGACAGATTGGGAAAAGCTTCTGAGGAAGGCCCAGGCCCACAAAAGGCTGTCGTGCCAATGCTGATGATGATATAATTGAGAAAAGTAATGCTTGTAGATTTTTTTAAGATATCCTTAGCATATCAATGACAAAAGAGAAAGAAATTAAGGAATAATAGGTGTATATTAACTAAACAAATGAGATGCATCTAATCAGAATAAAAATGTGAAACATCAAGGATTCTATTCCAGTGTTACAAACATTTTGATTCCAATCTACAAATGTATTGGAATGGGTAGAGGTTTAAGAATAGGTAGAGTTTTGTTAGAGGTTTAAGAGATACCTTTATAGTATTAAAATATAATCCTTAAAAAAACTGTCAGATTTGTCACAGTGGAACATTTGGTTTTATTTTCCATTTTGGGAAATATAATCCACATTCCTGTGGAGTTAATATCATCAATGATTTCATGGGGAAGGGGACATTGAATATTTGAGTGATTATCCTCATTTTCTCCCCGTAAATCTCATTGAATATCTTTGAGATGTGTAGATATTGCGCATTCACAGCCACTCTTAGAAACATGAGACTTTCTTTAGTAAAGAAATGGAAATTATTGAAATTTAAGTGGTTTTGAAATGGTTAAGTTGATTACATCTCATGAAAAAGGTAGTCAAATCCTGTAAATTTTTTGTGTTTGTGAATGGAGCTTTTTATATCATATTGTATTTGTTTGATATTCAACCTTTTTCGATGAATCCAATTAGAAATAATATATTTTGTGAAAATTTAATATTGTTGCGAAATTTACTTTCAATAATTTGTTCCTTAATTAAATTTTATTGCTACTCTCTTGGTAAAATAAGGAAATTTTAAATACTTCATTAGCAAAAGTTAAGTAAATAATTTAAGTATGTACTTAAATTTCACTTATATACAATATTGAGTAAATTTTAATATTTTTTAAGAATGCAATTTTTTTGTGTATAAAAGATCTGCAGAAGTTAAAAAAAAAAAAAAAAAAAAAAAAAAAAAAATAGAAATTGAGTAGCTACAAATGATGAACACATTATTAGACTCAAATCCACTATCACAAATTTGAAGATAAATAGTTTGTTTTCTGTTTTATAGTCTTTACAAGAGCTAAATCGACTGAGGCACATGTTTAAAAATTTCGGAATTGTTTTAGTAAAACTAGTCTTATATTGTAAATCGAATCTGATTGAAAATATTTTAAGCGAACTGTTAAACTGAATATTGTTGTGGAACAATTGAATCAATGGCTTTAAAAAAGTATTTACTACTTGTTTATTTTATATAATATTAGTATTTATGAAATCATATTATTACGCCATTTATTTGGCACTGTGACACAAGATACATTTGACACGAGCTCCTTTCAGTTGCGCGAGGGTGACGCCACAAACAAATGAACATCAGTACATATGGTGTTGACCTTGCTCGGGACAAGAAGCTTTGTAAACATTAGATGTGTTTTTGTTTCTTTTGTTGATATAGTATGTCATTTACATTAAATAAATGAATACATGCTTGTTGTAAATGCAATTAAGAATTAAAAGTGTTAAAAATAACTACAAGACTCCTATGTTTATTGAGAGCTGAAATGATTTATACATTAAGATATTCATCGAAAAATCATGGATTTCCTTGGAAATAGAAAGGTAAATGCAACTTTCCGTTAATAGCGATAGTTTTTCTCAATTTTAATCGTAAAAATTGACATTTGGCGCTTGAACAGGGACTGAAACGAAAATGACTCTCAAACATTGATTGCTATTATTTACATTTTGAAAAAACAAGTCTTGAATGTTAAAAATCAAAACTAAAAACATCATGTAATAAATTAGAATAATTAATATTAAGATTGATTATTATATATAAGAATAGTTTATATATATAATGACTCTTTTACTAACATAATGGACGAGGAACACTTAAAATTAACAAAATTAATTCTTCGAAAATATTTTTGTGAGATTTCTGAATGGTTGAATTTTTGGAACTGTTTCCATTCTTCGATTCATGAGAATGTAAACTTAAATAAAATTAATAAATTCATTCATATAAGATCATTTTTAGATGTTCTGTATATAATGGGATTGATGGCTTAGAATTAACAGCAGAGCATTATGATTACGCAATTAATTTTTTGAAGGAAAGGTTTGATGATAAAAATGTTTTGATTAATGTACATATTGAAAAGCTTCTCCAAATAAATCCATTAAAAATTCTAAACGTAAAAAGTTTTAGAAACATTTTTAATTACATACAAAAGAATATTAGAAGCCTGGAATGTTGAAAAGAAAGCTATTCGAACATTTTAGTTCCTGTGTAAACTAAATTGTCACTTCGAGATCTATTGTTGTAATTTAATAAAATAACAAAAATCCCTTTGTTATGAAATTGATGAGCTAATCGAAATTTCATCTGCGCAATTCTCAGCTAGATAATAAAGTTTCATAAGTTTGAAATCATCTGTTTCAAAAACACCACCTGCCAGAATGATGAGTCATACGGAGGAAGATTCTAGGCGACAATCATCCGCGACTGCATTTGTGAATGAATGTATTGACGAAAAGAGAACCCAAAATGGCATTTGTTTATTTTGTAGATCGCCTTAACATTCTTCTACACGAACAATTTGAGTTTGAATAAAAAAAATCGACATTTGTAAGAGGTCGGACTTCTGTTTTCGTTGTTTAAATGATAAAATTAAAAGGAGACAACTTTCCTCTTTTTGCGAGTCTAACGTTCAATGTGAGAAACGCTTAGGCAGGCGGAAAAATAAAGTTGTTAATAAAGTTATGTGCATGGGTAGAAAAATAAAGTTGACACGGGGAAAAAGAAAAATAATTTCGCTCTTTCGAAAGCGAAACTTGATACAGACTTTGCTTTAAATAACTCGGCGAGTAAAGAAAATATAATATTTACAAACTCTTATTGTGAATGTTTCGGTGGTAAACAAAAGTATTTATTGCGAATGATAATTGATAGAGGTAGTTGTTTATCGGTATTTGCTGTTCGTAAGTTAAAATGAAAGAGTGTTGGGCAAGAAACAGTTGTACATGGATTATTTGGGGGATCGCTGAAAAAGTAAACGCATGAAAAATATGTGATTAAGCTAAGTATTATAGATATTAGTTTTACATGTACATTAAATGTAATGAAATAGAAAGCAATTTGTGCCCCAAATCCAAAATTAGACAGCAGAAAAATTATAAAAGAAGTAAAAGGAAAGGGCATTTATTATAAAAGAATTAAAAAGAAAGGGCACTAGTGACTTAACTGTAAATGAAAATCTCTGTTTATTTGATAGGAATGCTAATGAAATTCACAGACTCATAGGTGTGGAGTTTTCAGGAGGATTGTTTACTTGGGAAATTACAAAGCTATCTCTAAGGCGCTTGTTGCAATGAATACACATTTCGGCTGAACTGTAATGAGGAAAACTGAGGAAGTACTAATGAAAATGAAGTGTTATTGTCCCTTCATGTGTTAATGATTTAATAATTTCTGACGTATGGTCACTAGATTCTCTGGGAATAACGGAAACAAGTATTTCTCAAAAGAGATTAGATATTGAGGAAGCGGCAAAAGTTCATTCGTTAAGGAGGTCGTTAAATCGAAGATTTTGCTTGAATGAAAAGGAACCCTTGGAAAATCAATCCTCCCTCTGCGCCCTTATGGGGAGGTTTTTGGGAAATATTAATAGGAGTATTGAATGGTATTCTGAGAAGAGTACTTGGAAAAGCTTGCTTGAATGAAGTAGAAATAGTCATAGTATTATGTGATGCTGAAAGTCATATTAACTCTTTTCCTTTTACATACGCCTCTTAAGATCCAAAAGACCTGTCAGTCCTCACCTCATCCATATTTCTACAGGAGACTAAAGATGAAAGGTGTTCTAGAATTTGACATCATCGATTCGAGAAAACTGAATAAAAGATATGTTTTCTGTTTGAAAATGCGACAAGATCTCCGAAGTCGATTCTGAACTTAAAAATCTTGGAAAGAAAAAGGCTACTTGGATTGCTAAAAGACTATTCCAAAGAAAAAAAAGGATCGTTCATCAAACAAGTTGATCTTGTATTCATAGCAATAACAAACGAATCAACTGGCCTTTAGCAAAATTTTAAAAACCTTTCCTGGAAAGAATGGAAAAATACGTTTAGTGGAACTTAAGACTCAATCTGGAAATATTGTAAAACCCATACAAAGACTTTATCCATTTGAAGAGACAATGATTGACTTTCTAATAGTGAATTGTTCCAGTTCATCGAGCTTTTTTCTTGCCAAACCAAAAATTTAATAGTAAAGAAATTATATATTCCTGTTTTGAACGATTTTTAAAACCAATTAAAAGACTTTAAACTACTTTTGTATATTATTGATTTATATTGTAATCAAATTATTAATATTTTTTAAGTTAAGTTTTTCTCAGGTGAATCACAGAACTAAACTTGATGTTTGGAGTCGAATTGGCTTACCTTCGAGTCCAAAGGCAGGAGAGTAAAACGAACTCTTATTAGTTACGCGACGGTGGCGCCACAACCAAATGAATCTCCGTTAATACTGAGCCTTGCTCGGGACAAGAAGCTTTGTAAACATTAGACGTCTTTTTGTTTCGTTTTTCGATATAGTGTGCCGTTTATATTAAATAACTAAATACATATTTTTTGTAAATTAGTTTAAGAATTAAACGTTTTAAATATAACTGCAAGACTTTTATGTGTTTTGAGAAATGTAATGATTTATACATCATTAAGATATTCATCGAAAAATCGTGGAGTTCTTTGGAATAGAAAGGTAAGTGAAACATACTTTCCATGAATATAGATAGTTTTTATCAATTTTAATCGTAAAAATTGACAACATTATTGACATTGATGATTATGAAATATTGATGACATTTTAGTCTTTAGGTAGATTTAATTTTGCTTAATTGAAAATTTGAACGGAATACAAAATGCATTTCACAAAACACAATGTGTACCAATATTTCGTGATACGCATTTTTTATTTCTATTTATCTACTGATAACTTATATAAATATAATATATTTTAATCAAACTAAAATAAACAGGTATATATTTTTCTTTGTATATTTATAATATAGTAAATATTTTATACTTCTAGAAAAAGATATTTTTTATAAGAATTTTAATGATATTCAGCTTATTAATTAAATATTTGTGTAAATTATAATTTAATAAGTTATTCTGCATAACATGTACCAAGCACAATGATTTAGCTGACATTTGAGTTATTTCTCATAAACCTATTTTGCTATGGTTATATGCCTCTCACAGGAATTTCTTAAAATATAAGTTTGATTGAACACAAACTTTTTAGACACTAATTACTTCAAGATTGTTTTGCATAATATGTTGTACCAATATTCACCTGATTGAAAATTACTCATCAAAAAATATATCCAAAATATTTTATTTTTGTATTCATAGTATGAAAAAACGATAATAATCTTAAAATAAAAATTTAATAGCATTGATTAAAATAAAAAAAACAAATACAATAACAAAAAAGCTTATATTGCAGTATAACACAGTAAATAAAATTAAAAATATAAATATATATTTTATTATTGTATGATATACTTTATTAATGTAATAATAAAAGTTTCAAACGAAATGAATCTCCAATTATTAATTTTTATATCACTATGCTGCGATTGTAAATATTTAAAATTTTAAATGAATTTCAATCAAAATTTTACATTTTAAAGCAAATTTTAATGTTTATGTAATACTACTAACAATAAGATGTCTTAATTTGAGCTTATGGTACTTATAATTTGAGATACTCACTCTTCCTATTAAATGTTGCTTGTTAGGGAACGATTCAAATTCTTTTATAAAGATTTTTCTCAATAGCTTTGGATCAGCAACGGATAAAATATTGGAACAGTTTTCAAAATAGCTAAAAAAAATGTCTTTAATGTAACGATTTCATCAGTCAAGTTAAAATATTATGTAATTCTAAATAATTGAAAGTTATTGCCAAAAAATCCTCAATTTGTATTATTTCTCATTGGATTTATAAACATTTTTGTAAAAGGATTGATAAAAATAGTTGGGTACATCATATCATTCAATGATATCAATTGATACGCTGATTTTTATAATTTGAAATAGGGAAACAAAAGTATTTAAAATCACAAATAATAACAGTTTTTTTATTAAGATGTTCGCACAAGACATACACTTCTTTGTTAAGACATTTTTTAAACATGGTTTTATTATTTTTTTGAATAAGGAGTTTACAAATTACAATGCTGGTCACTGACGATAAATAACAGTTTGTTTACGTGTTTTTACTCTCAAAAAGTAAAGAAAGCAAATTTTTAATGTCATTTTAACGTATTCTACTTTATTCTAGATTAACTAGGCTGCAAATTGAAAATTCCATGAAAAGCTATTACTTATGTATAATTGAGTAAAATAATTTTCTTAAGTTTTATGAAAAATAAAATCTTTCAACCAAAAATTATCCGGAAGAAGTTGTTTTAATTGTTTTGCATAATTGTATGTGAAAACTATTTACCAAACTATTATTTAATCAACTATAAATCTTAGCTATAGACTTTTAAGCTTCCGGTTTCTTGTGTGTGTGGTATAGTTAGACTTAAATACTTCAATTTAATGAGATAATAGTAAAATTAATTTTAATAAGATATTTCTTAGAAAAATTATTGGAGTTTGCTGAAATTCAGTCACACAAAAAGTTAAAAACAATTTGTTTGCAACAAAATATCGTATTTAATAAAATGTATGCCTATGTCATTGTATACTTTAGAAAATGTGTAAGAAATATGGATTCAATAATTAAATGACTACATATAAATATTAGAAATAAATCATTAAAATAAATGTTCAAATTGTTTACTGATATATGTTATAGAAGGATTAATCAGTTTAAAATGTGGTGATTCCATATTAAAAATATATAAACTTACCCATAAACTCTTCCTAATTTGTTATATCTTTCAACATCTAGTAAGTGTATAGTCTGTGAATTAAAAAGAACTTGTAAAAAAGCTTAGTTAAAAGAAAATTAATGCATATATAAAGCATTAATATAACAAAATATAATAATTTCCTTACTTTTGAGAAATAATTAAATTTTAAACAAAAATAAAGTACGTTTAAAAGCAGTTTTTATGAAAATTAAAGTTATGTTGACGAATGTTACTCAACGAATGTGCATAAAGTTATTTATTATATAATGTACAAAACTCCATATAAAATGAAAGATTATGTTAGGTCACAGTTTAAAACAATTTAGATTTTCAAATAGTATTTAATGACACAAATATTAAGAGTTGTTAAAATAATTTTAGATCATATCTAAGAAACAATTTTTCAATTTGTATTTAACAAACCGAAGAAAACTATAACACACGTGCAACGAATGGGGGAAATTATTTAATTAATCAAACTAATACTGCCCAATAAAAATATAACATACTTTTTTTTCGATTATTTACCACACTAAACCGTGGTAATCATTGTTCATCTAAGTCTATTACATGTAAATTAAATATGAAATAATTAAGAAATATATGTTTTAAATTTAAAAAAAAAGTCACAAATAATGATTGTAATAGTATGTTTGTGTCATGCTTGGTGGTCATACCGAGCCTTAAGCCACAAATTGCATTGTACAGACACTCTGTGCAAATATGTTGGCTTCAATGGTGGTTATAGAAGGAAATAGCCAATGAAATGAACGCTCTGGAAGGAAAAGGAGCACAAATACGTGACAAAATTGAATGATTGTTAACCAGACTTGAACCGCTCGAACGGTATCATTGTCTACAATTCAGCGAAATACAACTTGGTCTATACTGTGATGGTAACGTTCACCACTTCACAATGCTTGTTTGAGGCTAGGTTACGCTTACAGAGGCCTTTAAGACAATTGCTTTTCACCCCACAACATCGGAGTAGTATTGCAGCCGATCATAATGTCTGTCATCAGATTGATATCGTATATTGTTCAGTAATGAATCCCGCATCAATCTTGGAGCAGATGAAAACCGTGTTCGTGTCTGAAGAGGAAAGGATTATCGGCCCAATCTGCTGTTGTCTTACAAAAGAATATAGGCATAACACCTAGTGTGATGGTGTGGAACGCTATTTCTAATGACAGCAGGTCATCTTTTGACATCCTACATACATCCTTAACAGCTCAATAATATTTTGATATCATCCTGTGGTGATTACAATATCCCTTCATGGAACGTCATCCTGCGGCCAGTTTCCCGTCATCCGGCGGCATAATGCCAGGTCACAAACTGCTCGCATATCATTTTACTTTCTCCGTGATTGTCATACTCTTCCTTGGGTATCAAGGTTACCAGACTTTTCACCAATTGAACATGTATGGGCATGATAGGCTGCTAGATTAGGGAGCAACAAAATACCTGCATACATTGCGGCTTCATGGTGCTTCGATTTTTTTTTTTTTTTTTTTTTTTGAAAATAGTGTATTTGCATAATATTTTTGCGAAGACTTAACTGGAATTAAAAGAACAAATTGTTCCCTCTTATAAGGATTTTACATAATTGTTGAAGATTTTGTAAAAATGTTTTGAACAAATAAGTTGTTAATTGATCTAATTGAATTATAAGGTTTTTTTTAAAACCAGAAGTTTAGTAATGGAAAATGTGCTTTTTCACGTTACATTTTAATATCTTGACATTTGTTTATTATTTTACCTTTAGAAACTTTACACACATATATTTTTGACAACAATTGCCATTTTTTATGTCTTTCAATTGTATATTCATTATAATTGGCTATATTATTGAAAAACAAATTGTTTTCTATTATAATAAGTATCAAATGTTTATTTTTTCCTACTGCAATTAAATTTTCAAATTAACTATACTTCTGTTTTTCAGTGGTTCAACCATTTTTGCCATTCAACAAATAAGCAAATATTGCTTGTAGATAAAACTACTATAACTTTAATAATTGCTCTCAGTTCGCAAATCATCTTTCCCTGAACATTTAATGCAAAAGTTCCTGATATGAATTAAAATTGACATTAACACTTTAATTTCAACAAAACATAATTCATATCAGCAACTGTCTTAAGAGTTCTACAAGATCCTTTAAGACCTTGATAGTCATATATATTGTTAGACACAAAACATTTGTCATAGACATGGCATGTTTTAATATGGATTCACAATGTGTATTTTTTTAAAGAAAGAAATATACAAACTGTAATAAAAATGAATAATAAGCATGAATGTTTATATTAGTAGAGAAAAATGAAATTTTGATTTCCGAACATTATTTGTATTGTTTATAGCAACAGTTTACAATTATTCTGGGGAAAAAACTTTAAACACGTGAGGATTAGTACATTTTGACTGAAAAACTTTCTGTAAACACTTAAGCATTTTGAAATGTTTAAATAATTTCGTGTATATATTCTTCTATAAAAAATTACAAAACAAATTAAAAATCAACAATGCTTCTCTGAGAATAAATTGTTATCGCCTTAATTATCATTATCACCTTAATTAACAGAGTAATATTAGTCAATTTTTGAAACATCTTTAAATTTAATCACTCTTTTTAAAGATGTGCAAAATTTGTTTCTTTTTGTCAGTGGATAATTTAAGCCTTTAAACATGTTTTTTTCGATGTTCCATTATACTTGAATACAAATATAGCAACAGCACAGTTTATTGATGAGTTCTATGGATATTGTGTGCATTCCTGGTCAGAAATAGATTGTTAATATCTTCAAAAATATTTTCTAGATTGGATTAAGGATTAATTCCACTGAAACTTACAAAATTGCAACAGCGCGAATTTCTTAAATGAGAGTCAGTTTATCTGAAATACCGTTCTTGGCAAAATGGTTGAATATATCCATAAAAATAATGGTCAATTAAATCCTGCTTTCGTCACATGTGCTGGCATAATGAGGGACAGGAAATTCGAGGAATTATTTTAGCAGTGCAGTAGATGTAACAATTTACCGTTAATATGAAAATCCTTGTTATGCCTGTTCATCCATTTTTGGCAATCATTACTCTGAATATCTTTTATGCATAATATATATATATATATATATATATATATATATATATATATATATATA
>JAPDSC010022034.1:340689-358268 GCA_026290005.1 Latrodectus geometricus | reverse complement strand
ATATATATATATATATATATATATATATATATATATATATATATATAAATCTGTATTTCTAATTTTGAATGGAAGAATAATTAAGTGATAATTTGAAAACATTAAAGCAGATGAAAATGGAAATTAGTATGACTACATATAAACAATGGGAGTTTTCTTCTGATTTGTTTTGTCTCAACAAATTTTACATTTTTATTTAAATCATTTTGTCTATCATTTGTGTTCACAGTTAAAATTATAAAAAAACATCATGAAATAATATATTAGGAAAAATATTTAATCATGGGAATATAAAAAATGTAAAAATAATAAAGTTAATTTAAAAAAGCAAATATAACTAATACTAACCTTTTCTAAATTTTGTAGTGTTGATCCTAAAAGCCAATTTGGTTTTACATGTGGGATTCCAATTCTTTGCCAATAGTTTTGAATATTCCACTGGTACCTAAAAATGATTTATATGTTAATTGTTCGTTATTAATAATGAAATATCTTGCTTGTTCTCCTTTAATGCAACTAGAAGATGATTATAATATTATAATCCTGCTTTATAATCAATTAATTGAAAATAAATGCATTGTTTCAAATAAATAATGGAATTAAATCAATCGAACGATAAGAGAGTTTAAGAGTTTTGTGATTACTATGTATATAAGTTTAAGGATTAACTGTTTAAATTATTTATTATATTATAATAAATTCATGAATATTGCAAATTTAGATATAATGACTGCAGGCGTACTCTGTCTAGTAGTTAGCGTGCCTGATTGCGAATAGGGAGGTCTGGGTTCGAATCCCGGTTTGGGAATGGATGTACTTTCTCTTTCTCTCTCTTCTGTATTTGTCCTTTCCTTGTATGAATGGTGTGTGAATGGTTGCCTACCCTATAAACGGGTTTCTATGGCATGTGTGTACTGAGGAAGTCGGACACCACACCCAATTGCGGTTCAGTTGAAAGAGTGGAGCAGCGCACCTATACTGCCAGTCTGGCTGGCACTTGACAAAAAAAAAAGATAAAATTACTTATAACCAGTCTATTTTCCTGTAAAAATACACATGTGGAACAGTGAATTACAGCATAATGTTTGAAAATATTTGTTAGGAGCTTCTATTAACAATATATTTGAAATCTCATGTAAAATAATTATGGTTATAACTTTTCTTAAAGAGTAGGATAAGATTATGTTACTTCTTATTTCTAGAGCCTTTCTAACTTAGATGTTTACAACGAATGATAAATTATATTCAAAGTTTAATAATGTAAATTTAATTCTCATCACAAAAAACAATACAATAGAAAATGCAAAAAAATAATACAAAAAATATTTCATTATTTTTTCTAACTAGAGTAAAAAAAAATAACGATGTCCCAACCAGGGGAGCTGGAAGTGAGCCTGATATGCTTTATTTTTGGGCGGGCATTCACCAAGACAGCTTTTTTTTTTAATGCAAAAGATGTGCACTTATAGGAGAAGAAAAATCAGATAGCTGAAATGCAGATGTTCAAAATCTTGAATGGTACAAAAGAGCTTGAGCATTTGCATTTGCGCTAACCCATTTTCCATTACAACCCACACAAAATACCTTGGCATCCATCCATCAGTCGCTAGATTAAGCAAAGAGGTTCGAGTTTCAAAAGCTGTTTGAATTTCGTATGCGATTAAATTTAATAGCCGTGAGTTATAATGTATTTACACCGACAACACAGACAGTCATTGTACACTACTCAAAATAGTGCTTTTGCGCATTTAGTACTATATATTGGTTACTTTCCAAGTGCCTAGAAAAAAATTTAATAACTGTATGCGAGCAAATTTAATAGTCGTAAGTTATAATGCACTTACACCGACTACACAGACATTCGCTGAGCACTACACAAAATAACCCCACTGCGCAAATAGTACCATATAATGGTTATTTCCCATGTGTCTAGAAGCTGCGTGTTATGTATCACTTAAAAATTATCATTCAAGAATATAGAAGTAAGTCAATTACAAAAATATTCTTGTAAAAAGAAATGCACTTAGCAAAGAAATGGATGGTGAGCCACAGTTTTAAATTGAAGTCCGACCAAATGTCACTTTGACACCAGTGTACTGATCAGTCACTTTAATTTCAAGAACTGAAGTTTAGGACAAATTTTTGATAGAATATTTTATATTGCTTAAGCATCCTTAAATGAAAGATGATGCAATAAAAAATCACTACGACAGTTTTAGTTTCATAGGTAATATATAACTCAAATTAGAAAATAAAGTTGTAATTAGAAAAAATGTTAGAGTAGTGTGACAATAAAGATATTAACGCAGAAGAACATGATGAAATAGTAGCTTCAAAAGATATTTTTACAGCCAGTATGAATGCTCAATTCGATAATAGTATCTTAATTGAGTCAAATAATGTATGATCACGAATTATAGATCATATTGCAAACACTATTTAGATTTCCTGTTAAGGTTGCTGGTAATGAAATATATTATTTTCCAACTTAAAATCGTTCAACACATATTTATGATTAATTATATCATATAAAAAACTCATAACTCTAGCTTCGATCCCCATTGAAAAAGAAATCTGCCATCAGAGATGAAAAATTGATTATAAAATAATTGTAAATATAAAGAGACGAAAAATAAATTATTCTTGATGAATTGTTTAAGAATTTTTAATAAATGCTTTATTTAAAATATCCTTTTAACAAAAGTTAAAAAGATGGGGCGGAGGAGATTTCAGTTATTTTGATGGTGAAATAATTTATCGAATCATATTAATTAATCTTAAAAATTCAATTAATTACTAGAATATGATGCATCATCGTAAGAAAACTATTACTCACAATGTTGTCGTGAATAAAAATAGAAATGCTCATGAATAAAAATAGAAGTCCACAAATCGTCCCATTCTGATTAAGATGATGTTAATATATAGACAATATAACATTTAATATAAATGCTTAAAATTTGAACAATATTAAATTATTGTTTATCTAATTTTAGAATATGAGAATTATTTTAAGATTTAGGTGAATAAGAAGAAAAAGTTGCATAAAATTTACGGAGTTCATGTTAAAAAAGTTGCTACTACAATTTTAAAACTCAAGGCTATATAAAGGTACATGACAGTATGTTGGTGCAATAACAATTATAAAACAACAATTATAAAAAGTTTTTATTAGATGCTCCAAAAATGAACTATTGCACATAGTTAAAAATTTAGTTTTATATGCTTTATTTTCAATTACTTATGTTTTTTCATTTCTTATCATCGATTCGCATATATTTATAATAGTCATTCATTTGATTGTAAACTCCGAGATACACTGCATGTAATTACTAAAATGAGGAAAACACCTAAAATTTATAAAGAATCCTATAATAGTACGGTATAGGATTGATTTTGGTATGCAATAGAGCTTTGATTCACCGAGGAACCGATACGCATACGTGCTGAATACTATTTAAATCAATGATGTGTCCCTTTCTTTGTAGAAATATTGTGAAAGGTCTCGGAGAAATAATGCTGGGAAATATCGATTCCGTACTAAACGCTCTAAAATTGACCATAATGGCTCAGTAATATTGAGGTTGGTTTAATTATATTGATGAGACTGTGCGGGGTAAAATACATTACATCCTCATGTTCATCAAGTCATGACTGAACAAGTCCGGCTTTATGGATAGGGTCATTATCAATCAAGAAATTCCATTTTTTTGCAGTAAACAAAGTTTACACAATATGCTGGATTTGATCAGCTAAATTTGCTGTATGTATATCTCAAAGAACCTTACTTTACATGGTAACGATTTGTGAATAAGAAAACCTAGAACGGCTGCCCATAATAGGTCAGATTTACCTGCATAAATCTTGACATTTAGAAGGAGACAATCACGATCACAATATTGTGCTGTTGTCTTCCAAGAGCGCACGTGTCCTGTTATAGGACTAATGGAAAAACCATATTATAAAACCATATTTGAAGACTAATGGTAAAACCATATCAAATTTTATAGTTATCAATCCATCAGGTATGTCTGTGGTTACTGCAAAAGACATTCTACATTTATATCTGTGATGAGTGGCTTGGGAAGCGCTACTCTTCCATAAATGTTCTGTTTAATCTTGCTCTTTAACTGTAATCAGTGACAGAAGTGGTGCTGATTGAATTTTTGATTCAGACAGGTGCTGATTGAATTTTCTGATAACGTTTGCTACAGATATTTACTTTTTAGAATTTTAAATCCGCATTAATTCTTATTGGTCTCCTTCCCTAAGCTTCTGTTTCGGTTTACTATTTTGCTTTCCCGAGCTTTTTTTGCCGAACTGTGTATATGGTAACATGAGTTTACACATCGCATCCGTGAAACCTCCTAAAAATTGAGATTTGATCACACGTATTTCAGTTAGACATGCTCCTACAATTTTATCTTTCTGTTAAGTGAGATGTTTAATATTTTACACTGTAAAAAAAATTCAAAATGCTAGAATGACGCTTCTATATTCTACCAGAAAATATTAATCGTAAATAAAACTGGTGGCTGTTATTATATTTGAATGTCTAGTAAAGTGATTGAAACTATCATTTTTATTCACAGGTGTTTCCATAGTACTGATAATTACTGGTATATTTATACATATTGGTATATTTTAAATATGTATGACTAATAAGCAATATTTTCCTCTATGACTTTAAGTGAAGTTATGGATTTTTTTAATTTTATCAATCTTTTCAAAAAGCACTATGATACATCATATTTATTTATTCTTTCAAAGTATTTTGCAAAATACAATTATCTTGATTTACAACTATTATCTTTATTTGAAGCCATAGTTTTAACTGATGTTACATTACATTAAATGTGATTTTTAAGGTAATTTCATGCATTTCTATTTTCAGAGTAGTAAAAACAGATAACTATTACAGTTCATTTTAACTTCACATTATTTACTGTTTTGATATCATTTATAATAGCATAATACCATAAGAGGACAGTTCTTAATGCTATAAACATGCTTTGCTAAATCTGAATATCTATCATTTGCAATAATAGTATCAATAAGTGTTATAATATACTAAGGGCAGTTATTTAGTTTATTTTCCTGTAATTTCCATTTTTAGTGTAGTAAAAGTAGATTAATATCGCATTTCATTGTAACTTCACATTATTTACTGCTTTCAATATAATTTATAATGGCATAATGCGATTAGTGGGCTAGTTCTATTGCTAAAAACATGGTTTAACAAATGTAAATGCTCTTATTAACCAGAGAATTGCTAGTAAACATTATAAATTTTTTATTATTACCCTAACTAGGTATACAGACGAAGAAATTGTGCAAGATTTACAATAAACATTTGAATATTTTTTTTTAAAAATTATGAAGAGATATATAAATTTATAGCTGTTTTAAATAAACCATTTTGTTTTGGGAATGCTTTTATTATATATATATATATATATATATATATATATATATATCCTGAAATCTTAAAATTCTTCGTAGGATTTTATTACAAAAATATATATATATTCTTATTCACTTATTTATATTGTTATTGACTTATTCGATCTTTAGGATTTTATTTGGATGAGAATCCCGAAAAACCGAAATCTGTCTTGAGTCTTTAGACATTTTTTTACTTCTTGCAAATATCAACTTTATACTGTATGAGAATTGTATTCAAAGTTCCTCAAGTGTGTTTTTAAAATAAAAATATTATTTCTAGAGTATAATCCAGTTTAATTAAAATAGCAAATTCCAGAAGTATGAAGAAACATTCAATGTATCAGCCTATAACTTTGTACATAATTATTGTTTGACAGTTTAATTTATGAGCAAAATAAGGCCAAATTTTCAAGCATAAAATTTCAATCATAGATAAATGAAATTTTATTTAAAAACTTGGCATTTCAACATACAAGCAATTTATATTTTAATAAAATTTTCTGTGATGGGAAAGAATTTTGAATGTAATTTTGAAATTTACTCGATATATTTAATATTAAAAAAACTCAAATTCATTTTACTTAGTATATATCATATTTTTATTCATTTTATGATAAATAACCTTTAGAACTTTAAGCAAACCTTAAATTAGCAGATTTTGGTATGATGAAAAACATATGCTACGGGTATTCCTTTTTCTTTCAATAACTCCAAGAGAAATCATCTGAAAGACATGAAATTCAGAAAACGGCGGCAACATTTTGCACTTAATCGATACTGGAAGCATAGTTGTGTAAAAATGAACAAAATGCTTACGTCATGGGATATAAAGGCTTTATTACATGGAATATATCTAAAAAGGCTTTATAGAAATTAAGTAATTGATACGCACATTAAGGTCTGTCCAACGTGAAGATGTCCCTTAGAACGACATATGTTTATTCCTTACTGTATGTCCTACAAGTTCTATGGGATTTAAAGCAGAGGAATCGATTATAATTTTTAGGAGAAATTTAAGTAATTGATACACATTAAGGTCTGTCCAACATAAAGATATACATACCTTAGAATGAAATATGCTTTTTCTTTGCTGCAATGCTTACTTTGCAACATTTACCCATTCTCAGCACCAGAATCTCCAAAAGTTCTTGAGGTAAGGAGTTCCTATTGATCAATCAACACATGATTTAGATTTTGATTCCTTCCGAACGATATTATCGGGAGGAAACCGTCTTCCTAATGTATGGCCTATTATAGTCTATGCCCTATTAATGTATGCCCTATTATAGTAGAGGAATCTATTATAGTCTAATCCATTACAATGACACCTAAATTTTTATAGCTGCTGAACAATAGGATTTTGATGTGACTGTGAATAATCCTAAATAAAAATGAAGTTTGTTCCTAAGGTGCTCTGAAACTTACTTTCACGAGCAAAGGTTTTCTCCTTTCAGTAATAATCTCTGGTAACTGAACTTCTGCGAAAACGTGAAGCTCAGTTCACCTTATGCCTCCATCAAGATGCCAACTCTTTGACCAGAGTAACAACCTCTTTCCCTGTTGTTACTGGGATGAAACCACTTTCCATCTTTCATCAAATAAATTGGTTTCAGAATAAGTTTTGGCCTTGAAAAGATATTCATCCATAAAAATGGCACAACATTATTGATGATTTCCTGCTCTCAGTGTTCCTCATAACACTCTAAATGGTGACGTCCATGGTTATCTTTCATGCAACATTCAAGACTTTATTTGATTAAACTGCATTTAAATATATATATTCTGGCCGTCTTCGAGTGCAGGTCTTTATAAAGGTCATCCACTCCTGAGGAGGCAACCAAGAAACTTTCTGACAGCTGTATCTATTTCTGAATGTCTTTCCAAATAGTGAAATGAAAATTTTCTTGATTGCATACTCTTCAGTTATACTGGTAATTACGTCCCTCCTCCAGCTTTCTGATCATTCTTCCATGTGTGAAGCCATATAAGTGATTTCCCTTCTACAATATTTTACGAAAAATCTCACTTGCATTAGCTAAGAATATGCATAATATTGTGTCTGTGGTCCTTTTTTTAATATAGTTTGAAGCAACGTGTTTCGACTATAGGCGGCTTCAGAATACTTATTTGACCCCACTCTTTCTGTCAATTTGTTAGTGGTATTGGCGTGAGAATGAATTTTTTATTAAATTGTATGTTCATTGTACTGAAAGCTAGAATACCTTTCCTGCAATTTAACAGCCTCTACTTGAAATATTGCTTAAATTTCGTGAACGAGTATTTAAATTGCAAACTATATTTCTATTTTTTAATTTTGTACAGTAATGATAAAATCAAGCAACATGTTGAATATAAAGAAAAGAAAAAGTTACTTAATATATGATGAAGCAAAACATTATCATATATCATTTTATTAACTCTTGTGAGTTTTTTTTTTTTTTTAAATTCGATTTTAAACAAATTTAGATTTTACTTGCTTTTATAATAATAAGATATCGCCAAGATGTTTTATAGTTTTTTGAAGTATCTTAAGCATTCGTTTTTTATTTTGATACATTTTTGGAATACATATTAATCAACACCTGCATATAAATATACCTATTTTGCATTTGTTTAAAAATATATAAAAGACTTTTTTAAATTTGTATACAATTTTAAGAAGAATACATAAGGTTATAAATATATTGGGGATTTAATTTCCATAAATACTAAGCAGAAAAATCACATGTTATTAGAAAGTACGTTTTCTTTCTTAAATTCAATAAAGAAAATTAATTCAAACATGGTTTTATAATGAAACATTACGTTATGATCTAATAAAATATTTTTTATTAATTAGCAGGCATGTTTAATAAATTCAATTTAAAATCCCTTCTTTTGTAAGCAATCGTTTAGCATTTCTTATCAGTTCATATATAATATTAGCTACTTATTTCATTTGCATATTTATAGAATATAGTAATGACATAGACGTTTTTAAAGAAAAATCTCTATGATATTTAATATGATGTGATATTGATTTAAAACGACGGATATAGTCAATTTTAAATTTTTCATTTAAATGGAAATCAATGCTAATGAATAATTACTATGTGACCTTTCACTGATGTGTAAAAGATTTTGAATAAAAACTAAAAATAAATCCGTGTAGTTAATTTGTTTTTGTATGATTTTTATGGAATAAAATTTCAAGTATTTTATTAAGTTATGAAATTCAAAATATGGACTTAAATTATAAGCAATTAAAATTATAATTTAAATTAAAATTTAAACATGAATCAGCGGTATACATTTTCGTTTAAATCTTATACTGCAATTCGAAAACTTAAATTCAAATTTAATATTTTCAAACAATCAGAAAATGTTACTCTCACCCCATAATTTCAAATATTTGACGCATATTTTTAGGTACTTCAATTAATCACAAATATTCATGTAAATCTAATGTAAAATATTTTTCATCTGACTTTTCATATCCTTTTAAAAAATTATAATTAAAAC
This sequence comes from Latrodectus geometricus, assembly GCA_026290005.1. NCBI lineage: Eukaryota > Metazoa > Arthropoda > Arachnida > Araneae > Theridiidae > Latrodectus > Latrodectus geometricus. The sequence goes on along the minus strand of JAPDSC010022034.1, from coordinate 349,322 downwards.
AATTAATGAATGTTGAGAATTGATATATGAACCTATCACTAATCAAAAAACTAGATATATTATTTTATTTTATTTTTATAAATTATAGTACATAAAGCATATATCTCATCTGAAATGATCTAATTAGATTAACCAGCATATAAATAATTAACTTACTCATGTTTATTACACCCATCAAAACTTTAAACAAATGTATTTAATGCATTTGTCATGAATGTTATCAATGTAATTCGAATGTCACTTTTATGTGACAAAATTATATAAAAATATCAATAAGCAAATAATTATAGAATACTTTTTTCAAAAAATATGTATCCAAAAAAAAACAATCTTTTTAACAATTTTTAATTTATAAACGCTTTCTATCGTATACATTAAAAATTGTTTAGTTCTATAAATATGCATTTAACATGAAATATAATTAAGCGATAAGCTTATAAAAGGGTTGTTTTGTTACAATTTTATTTACATTTTTACATAACATATATATGAAACACAATAATAATACAATAGGTAAAGGAAAATATTCATAAAAAATTCAAAATTCATATACATATATAATTGAAATTAAATAATAAATATATTGCAAACCGTTTTAATGAAATTGAAACATTTTTTAAATTTGTACGTATATTTCTGATAAAGTGCCAAAAATGATACACGAAGCATTTTCAATTTAATATTTGTACCTAAATATTGGGGTGAAGATGTTTCTTTGAATAAAATGTTCTCAATATGAATCTCACCATACATTATTTCATTAAACTTAAGAAAAAATAAAGTTGATTTAAAGCATTGTATTTTAAATTGAAAATTCTTTTGAAAGATGATTAAAGGTACTTTTTATTACTAATTTTAGGGAACATTTTTTTAAATAAATGAATATTGAAAAGTTAAAATATATATATTTGGAATTTTAAATACTGTTGCAACATTTAGCATGTAATTTTTAATTAAGTGAAAATGGTACTCACACAATATATAAAATTGTTGCTATAAGGAGTAATATTGTACTCGTATATAGCGTAATAGTAGTATCTTGTTCATCCATAGTTGCTGAATGCTTAGTTTCAAACATGAAACTTCTGCTCCTGGGATAGAATTTACTTTTGTATATTATTTTCATCAATTGTATTTATACCTTGTCCTTAAACGGCCTACATTAAAAAGTCGCAACATAAGAAAATCTGAATCATCGAAATATAAAGAAACAATAAAATAACCATTAATATAAGAAAATATAAAAATAGTTAAATATAGTTATATGTATATACAAATAATAACAACAGCTGTGTAAAACACACTTAACAAAAAGAAATGATTTTAACAGAAATAAAACTAACAGTAGTTTAGAACATAATTTTTATTAACTTTCTTCAAATAAATTGGCTTAAAATAGTAAAATAAAAACTGACGGAATATTAGATAGCGGAAAAACAACGAAATTTGATCAGAAAATTATATTTTTGAATGCTTAATAATTTCATATTTTAATGAGATAACAACTCCACATTTTTTCATAATTCAAATTTATCTGATAAAATAATAAAACAATTGAAAATTTATTGTTTAGAGAAAACAAAATTACGACACTTTATTATTTTTTATATAATATGATTGAACTTGAATACAGAGTGATTATAAGAAAACCTTTCCAGACTTAAGGGCCCCTAACTATCATACCATTCTTAGAAAGTGAATGAAATAATACCATATGGTATTTTGAGATATGCACTCAAGAAATCTATGGTAAACAGCAAAGTCACTCTAACAGTTATTGTTACTTAACGAACATTAATTCTCTGGTGCACGACAAAGTTTTTTTCTTGATTGGCTGAGGGGATTTCCGGGCTACAACAAGTGCCATTTCAACGCTATTTGGCGTTTTTTCAGTATGGAGATTGCATTACAAAACAGAAACTGGGTCTCGCCTTTTGCAATTTTAGAAATTTTCTCACTGTAACAGTAATATGTTGAGTGACACAGTTGTTTCCACATTATTCTCGAGCGCAAACCAAAAAATATTTGATTTCATTCAGTTTCTGGTGAATGGTATGATAGTTAGGGCCCCAAATGTCCGGAAAATGTTTTTTATAATCACAACATATTTTACATATGTTATTCAAAGACATTTAAAATAAATTTTAATATTGTATTGTGCCTTTTCAATATATTCTAGACATGATAATAGTTATTAAACATTAAGTACTACGTTATTTTAGAAATGCAAAGAATTTATTTTGTTAGATAATAAATTATTATGTAATTTAATATAAAGGATCTAAGTTATCCAAGGTGTTAGGTTTTGTGCTGTCCGATGAATGGTTTCAGAGTTATGGTATTGTTAACGTACCCTTCGAGGAGCTTGCAAATTTCGTTGTTTGCTCTTCCCTTCCACATACACATGGAGGTTATTTAGGTGGTGCAATCCTATTTTGAAACGCCATTGTTCAATTTGTTACAGAAATCAATGACTGGAATATGCTTTTAGAATTACATTTTAACTCACCTAGACCAGATAAAACATGATTCCACTAATAAGAAAAAAACAGAAAAAAAAAAAGAAAAAGTTGTAGCAAATTGAGAAAATAAAATTCACATTATATATTCTTCTTATAAATTTCTGTACTGCTTTTTGGTCTGTAAAAATTTAACTGGAAATATGTTCTAAACATATATTTTTTTAATTCCCTGTATATTAACTATGCAAATTGATCTGAGAAATAAATTTATATAAGAGATAAAATAATTTATTAACTGTATTTTTCAAGCATTTATTTTCAAGAATCATTAAGATAAATAATTTTACTTTCAATTAAATTAATTCCGATTTTTAATTTATTGGTTCTCATTTTTAAAGTATGCTTCCTTAACATAGATATTGTGAAACAAAATATTTTTATGTTGCAAATACTATTTGAAAAATATTTTCAATGAAAAGCATTATATGCAATATATTATGAATAAGCACCAAAAGATCATTGGCTTTAATTTTAATTCTATTTCGTTTAGAAATTAGAAAGATTGGAAATTTCATTTTTTACTTAGGTTAAATTTTTAAGGATGATGTATCATTTTAATTAATCAAATATTTCATGTACTATCACATGAAATATTATATGAAAAATGTAATTGAAAGTTTACAATTAGTTTAAAACAATTAATTTATCCCTAATACCCCTTCCTACTTAGTGATGACAAAACCGACTTAGTGTGGTCTACTTAGTGATGACAAAATAAAATAATTGGTTATACCTTTAAGTGTGAGACAATCAGCCGACAAAATCCTTCCAAAGGAATAAAATCTTGGCACATAAAAGGAGCACCAGCACTCTAACTGTTAAGGAAAGTGGAGTTACCATAAGACAGCACAATCACAGTTAAGAAGCCAGGATTGATAACGTCATTATAAGATTGCATTAAAGAACTATGCATGTACAAGAAAACTATCCACATATTTCTTCAAATGTTTTTGTAGTTTTTAAAAATTTACTTTAAAAGATTTATCCTAATCCTTCTCAAAATGAAATTTAATGAATCCCAAATATAAGAATTCGTATTTGAAATTTATTAATCTATTCATTTGAATCAAGTTAAAACAACTAAAAATTCTCATTTATTTTGCTTAGCTGATGTCGTATAAGTTACTTATTAAATTATTTCAAAATAAATATTTTCTAATATCAAACGATAACATTTTATGTCCTATTTCAAATATTATTTTTCAATTTCAATGATAACATGGTAAACCAGACAAGTTTATGACAATGTATTATAACATTTTATTTACTGAGAATATTTTGATACTGCTGCGTCTGAGATGTGTTAGTAATGTTTTTAAATGTTAATTTTAATATAGTAAATTTTCTTTTTTATTTAAATAGTCATCTTTCCCCTTTTCTTTAACTTTATTTCGCATTGTAATTTTTGTTTTGAGATTTCGTTAACCTTTAAAAGATTTTTTTTTAATTATTGAATGTTTTTATGTGTTCATATCCTCTATTTTATATTTAAAGCATTCTTTGAAAAATCCATGTTATTTTTTGAACTTTTGCTTTAAATGTACCAAAAGTTTTTTAAGACAACAGAATATATTGTTTAATACGTTTGATTTTATATTTTCCGTACAATTTTGACTGAAAGAGAAACCAATTAAAAATGCACAAAAATAATAAATTCCGTAAGAATAACTTTTTCTTTTGTAAGTAAATGAAACGAAAACAAAAGGATTTTTTCCATTGCTCGGTTGCTATAATTTTTACTGATGTGTTATTATATTTTTCGTATTATTTTTTATGAAAGTGGAAAAAAAATTCACATTTTAATAACAATAAACACGTAAGCGCAATTTTTTCCTTTGTAATTCGATGAAAAAAAACAAAATAAGGTGCTCGTGTGCTAGATTTCAATGATTCGTTACGTAATTTTATTAATTTTAAAATGAACCCAAACTTGTAATATTATGTCTTGATTCATGTTTTAATAAATACAGTTGACTTTGAGTAAAGAATTGTAAAATAATTATTTTCATAATTTTGTAACTTTGGTAAAGTATCAAGAAAAATGTTTAAAATCCTAGTACTTATATATTTCAATCTTTTAGCAATTTTTTTCATTAGTACTATTTATATAACAGATATTTTTATTAAAAATAAAATATTCATCGCATATTTTGTCTAAATTAGAAACAATACTAAAATAGTTCTATATTTTTCGGCAACATAAACACTATTTGAAAAACATTTTCAATGAAATTCATCATATGCAATATATTATGAATAAGTATCAAAAAAGCATTGGCTTAAATTTTAATTCTATTTCGTTTAGAAATTTGGACGATGGGAAATTTCATTCTTTACTTTGGTTAAATTTTTGAGGATGATGTATCATTTTAATTAATCAAATATTTCATGTACTATCACGAAGAAAAATGTAATTGGAACTTTCAAATTAGTTTAAAACAATTAACTTATTTTACTTCTAATTTGTCTTCGTGCTGTAACTAATTGGATACAAGAAAGCATTTTCTGGGTCTTTCTCCAGCGTGAAAGAAAAACAAATGCATACAGTCGCTAATTAATCAAAATCAAACTAAATTAAGTTTTCAGCAAATAATTTATTTTTCTAAGCCAAAAGCATTATTTATTGTTGAATTTTAAAAAAGTTTGGATTTCATGAAAATATTATTATTAATATCAATTATAGAAAAATTGAAATATTTTAATTTTTAAACTGGCAATAAAATAATTTTAGTAAAATTTAGAAAAATTCGTTACTATATTATTTATTTGCATCTCAAGCCTTATAATATTAGTTTGGGGAAAAAGAAATCCATTATTTTTACGTGAACTTTTTGTAACTTCTCTCAGATTCGCTTTGTAAAAAGGTTTAAAACAGTTTTCATGTAGATTTTTAGGTCTTTTGCGAAGCTACGACTGCTGACATGCTGTCAAGTTTGATAATTTTTGATATTTTATAGACATTCTCGACGATGTTGTATCCATGCGTGGTGCATCTTTAGCATCCAAATACCCAAACGGCATCGACGAAACCAAAATTGTGCGTAATTGGTTGTTACAGTCATATATAGGACGATAAACACCTGTCACAATTTTAGCCATTTGGATAGCATAAAAGAAAAACTAAAATGTATCGAATTTTCTGTTTGTTGTCTTCTATTTTTAAAACCTTGTACTCATAACTGAATTAATCAAACAAAAAACTGCAAAAGAATATTATAGTGTCAAATGTCACCTTTCCAATGAGCATAAATTTGAGATTGTTTGATAAATACCGCACGAGATAGCGATCACTACAGACGGCTACCGAAAAAATAATGGATAACTTTTTACCAAATCTAATATATTTCTAATAACATTAATTCTAATTTTAAATAATTTTTATAATGGAATTTATTTGAGCATAAATTAATGTTTAATTAGATGTTTAATATAATGAAAAATTATAACGATAATTTACCGCATAAATTATTGAACCTTTAACAGTATACACTAAAATAAACAGTTCTGAAATGTAAAGAAATGAACAAACGTATGCTATTTTAATCTGGTAGTTTATTTCTTTTTTAAAGGAGTTGACATATGCAATACATGCACACTTTTCTGTTGATTTACCACAGTAGGTATTAATGTTAGGGATTTAAATGTGCATCTATCAGTAGATAATGTCGATAACATTCACGCAGATTTTTAAACATATTCTGAAAGAAAAATTGCTGGTGACATCTGTTAAAAGAAATTCATTTATTTCAGAAACAGTTCTTGGTAGATCATTCATAATTGAACACATTCGCTTTTAACATTCCGTACATGTAGGCTTCTGGTGGTGTTATATTTAGGATTCCCTTAAACATATATCACTTTGTACCTTCAAACCGATACTACCTAATGCCGAGGAAACATGTATTGAATGACTCAACCTTTTTTAAATGTTTTCTTCTTCTTCAAAATGTTTTCTTGCCGAATAGTTAGAGTGTCTCGAGCAATGTGGTGGTCCAAACATCCTGTTGATATGTATATATCAATACCTATTCATCGTAATGTTCCTTCCACAACATAATCTTCTCAAATTCTGAAGAAATGCCTCTATATAATTTGAATTGAACTGAAATCCAGTTTTTGAAGCTATAGACAAAAATTATTGATAAGATATTATAAAAGCTAGTTTGCGCGTTTTCGCGTTTTAACAAATTTTTTTTTTTAATATTACAGGAACTACTTCCTCATGCCGAACTAAGCCGGTTATAATCTAGAATCTATTATTTATACGAATTCGAATAGCATTTGAAACATATATTGATTATATGAGATTTATGATCACAATATCAATTCCTGGAGAGAATTTTACTCTCATAACACTTCAAGAATTATTGACAAACATTGAGACAAAATCATTAAATATTTTTTTCGGGGTACTGACAAAGCATATTTTGATTCAGGGATTTTGATTATGACTGTACTTAGATTAAAATATGCGTAATCTGCCCTCCAATATTTATATTTAAATAGAAATTCTACTTTTTTTTGCCCTTCAATGTATATATTTGTTAGACAGTTTATGAAATTCTTTGTATTTTACAAATATTATAATTTGAAGAACGATAAAGGTATGCACATTTAATTACAACATGTAAATTCATTTACTTCATAATTTCAATTTCAATTTTGATACAATGGAATTTCAAGGATTTTTCTGAATTGCTAAAGATATAAATATGTTAATGAGGAATATTAAATATGTATATTAACCGTGTAAATTCAATTAAAAAAAAAAAGAAAAAAAAAGAAACGGAAGCATATATTATGGATTTATATTCTTCTTCTAGGTTTACTGATTCCGTAGATTTCTACTAATGACACTCAATAAATTTGTTTTTGAATTTATATAACAATTATTTTCTGATTTTAGGAAGATAGTAAAATTTTTAATTTTAGTTTAAAATGTTTCTATTTTCAATTACTGATTATTTAGTTACTTTTATTTATTATTTTATTTATAACTTAGCAATGACAAAAAAATAATTTTTATTTTTCGTAAGAAATTAAAAGCATTAAAGCACTTTTAGTGAAAAGCAATAATACTGAATCACACATGTAATCTCGTTTTTTTAGTGTCCCATTATTTTTGGGATGAGAAACAAGAAATTTGTATAAGAGACAATGGGGAATATGTTTTTTAGAAAAAAAGAAAAGTTTACCTTTATATCTAAAATAATAACTGGTAGTGCCATCTAGTAACCTGCTTCGTAAGTAAATTGTTTTAGACATTTCCTGTTTACTTCTCTATTTGCTATTTTAATATTTCTGCTATTTATTCATATTTTAATAAGAATACATAAAAAATAAATTCTAATTATGTTTGTTTACTTTTTAGAAAAATAAAGCAATGATTTAGTAGAATATTCTTATACACCGAATCCTATGATTGATTTACTAAAAAAGAGAACGTCATATTTAAAAATTATGTCGAATTTTCGGTCGAAAACAAGTTTATATTTTTAATGCATAGTTATATTTATAAATTTTCTTGATTTATAAAAAGAATTTTTATTAATGAAAAATGAAAAGTAAATCATTTGACAAAATAGCTAATTTAAAGGTGGAAAATGGTGCTTTGAAATGAAGTTAACATACAAGAGATTTCATTATATAAAATAAACATTTAAGTCTTATTACTTAGAATTATTGTTAACATAACTGAAATATTAAATCGTATTTTTAATTGGTATGACATTCGTAAGTTTTTTCTTTATAAGATCTTCTGTTAATTTTTATCATGATATCATCGTTTTATTCTTAGCTTAAGAATCTTGAATTTACTCAGCATCTCAGCATTTTACGGCATTCCCACTTAAAGATTCAACATTAAATATCGAAATTTATAAGTCAGTGTAAGTTGTGACATTTTGTTATTCTAAAATTTAAAAATTTATATTCCAAAATTTTTCTCAATACAAACCATGGTTACAACTTATGTTCATATCGACGAAATAAATTATTGACTTAAATTATTTCTTAAGGATTTCAAAGAAAATGATTACAGAAATGCTTTCAAAGTTCTCAATATAAGTTACAGAAATCAGATTATGTACTAAAACTCATTTTGCAGTGACG
>JAPDSC010022034.1:317899-335689 GCA_026290005.1 Latrodectus geometricus | reverse complement strand
TTTAGTAATGACAGATAATAAACACTTTTATCTATACTAGTAAACACTAGATACCTCCATCATTAGAACTGAAAAAATTGTATGCTTATTGTTTTTATATGCTAATTGACAATTACATAAATAACAGCTCATATTCATTTTGCGCAGTTGTTATTTGCAAATGAATTTAACGTAATGTATTTTGCAGCACAAAATTTGAATGAACTTCTGAAACAACATACTAATTATGTCAGTTATGATTTACGCAGTGAATAAGACATTGCAAATAAAATAAAATTGAAAACAAGCAAATCGACAAATGGTGTTTAAAAATATTCGTTACCTTTGTTTCTGGACATTGTTTTATTCTGTAATGTGCGAGAATATACGACAGTGCTAACTTCATTTTCAATAGAGCAAACCTCATTCCAATGCAGTGTCTTGGACCAGCCCCAAATGGTAAGTAGGTGAAAGGCTCTCGTTTTTCCCTTTCTTCTGGAGTAAATCTTAAAATATAAAATATTGAGATTACCATGATGAATCTACTAGCCTACGTGACAACTAATTCAAAGAATTTTTTTTCCAAGAGTATTATAAAAGTAAAAAATTAGCAACAGATAATTGAATTAAGGAAAATAAAACATGAAAGATAATTAGATTTTGAGAATACTTATAGAAATATTTAATTAGAGATAAAATTTAGAGTGGTAAAATCTATGAAGTAGATTTATGGAAGAAACAATAATAAATTATAAAAGTTTTAAAATAATTCTTACCTATCTGGATCAAATTTTTCAGGATCTGGGAAATTCTTCGGGTCCATATGCATAGCATAAAGTGGAACAGTTACCACCGCTCCTTTTGGAATAATAAATTCACCTGTGTCATAATCTCTTCGACATTCTCTAGTTAACCTGAAAACAATCGCATTTGTCAATATCTAATTACAATTAAAATCAATGCAATAATAGTGACTTAAATTTATAGTGAATGAATACAATATTTAGGTATAAAGAAACATCAAATTAATAATTTCAGTTATCACAATTTATTATACTCTCATATAATATACATAGTAATTGTATGCTCTAAATTTAATATCAGTTTATTTTTTGAATTAAAAAAAATTTGAGTTCGAGAGTTTACTGAAAGATTTTTAAATGTGTGTTTTTTAACCTTGTAATAAATGATTAGATAAAAGAGTGGTAAGGAAATCGATTGTTTATACTTAACTGATCCAATTTTGACCCCATTCTTAATTCGAAAGAATGAAAGAAAATTAAAAAAAAAATTAGTAAATGCTTAAATAAAGTGCTTAATTAATTTTATGTATTTAGGAATAGTTGTTTGCAAATTTAGATATTACGAATATTTTTTCGAATTTTCTAGGTAGAGAGAGAATTTCAGAAACTTTAAAAGTAAAATACATGGAAGATTCGAGTCTTTAATAAAAGATTCAATTAAGAATTACCAAGAATTTTTGTATTTTTAAAAAATTGAAAATAGTTTTTCGAGTGTTCAGATTTTTATAGTATTTTTGTTCACCTTTATTCCAATATCCATTGCATTTTTAAATCTGTTGCATTTTGTATTTTTAAATTAGATTCAGATGAATTCGCCCGAAAAATCTAAATATTTCCACCCCAAAAAAATTTACTTTTTGCTGTTTTTTCTATAATACATTTTTATCAAATACTTTTGTTTATTTAATTAGTATCTTTCTATAGAACTGTTAAATAATAACTCTTTTTCGTTTGTTATTCAGCTTAATATCCTACAATCTGTTAAAAAAAAAAAAAAACTTTAAATTGGTTTCTTGAAAAATATAAAGTAGAGTAATTAGATATCTTACTCATATTTAGCCAGAACTAGGCACAATCAATTGAAATAATGATTAAGACTTCTGTATAAAAGTAATTTTTAAATAATTACTAATAAAAATATGTCTTTGTTATACGTTAATTAATCAAAACCTTGAGTGATAAAAATATCAAAACATGGTATACAAATCATCTAAGAATTTAGTTTTCATACGCGAGGAATTTAAAAAAACAAACGCTCGTTTGTTTTTTTAAATATTTATTTTAATATATTTATATATATATATATATATATAAAATTTATAAATAAATAAATTTATAAGAAAATTATAATAAATTGTACATATATTTTGAGAAACTTGTAAATTTACACTTATACCTTAACTAAGTAACTGTGTACGAAGAAGTTATAAATAAATGATTAGATAAAAGACTCATAACTATAAAAAGGAGAAGCACATAATGTCAATAAGAAATGAATTATTTTGTTCTAATTTTGTTTTGCAAATACATTGCAGCATTTAACGACTAATGGAATCGTACAAGTAAATGATAAATATTGAAATAATTGTGGAATAGGCAGATGAAATAATTGTGAATAGCAAATATGAAATTTAATAAAATAAATATATGCAATTTATTTGATGGATAATATTTTGATTCTTCGTTTGAATCTTTTACCGAGTGGTATTTATTGCACATACTAAAGATAATTCAAAAGGGTAAAAGGTTAATGTGATGTGTCATTGCTATAAAAATTTAACACTAAAGTTATCTTAAATTTTTCATTAAGTAAAAGATAAAACAATAATTTTTCAAGATAATTCGTTTTATGATAACATTAGTCATTTTATGACTTTCATTTGCAATTTAAAGTATAATTAAGAAAATGATTAATTCTTTTAACTGGATGACATCTTTTAGGAGATGTGTTATAGAAATTTAAGACAATTTTTCAGTGCAATTTTTATCGAAGATATGAGAAATTCTATTATTATCTTTCACCAATAAATTTGATTATGAAAGATTAACATATATGGTAAAGAAAATTGAAAAAAATAATATAGTGTTATCATAGAGTAATTTAATGATAATTTTTTAAACATTTATTACATTTCTTTCTGAAGTTCAGTATTTAATTTTAAGTATCTACAAAAATTGGCTTCTTAGTTTCCACATATCTTATGAAAAGTTTCAACTTTTACCTATAAACTTTTCAGTATCTTCCATGACAACTTCTGCAGTAAAAATGATACACTTTAAATTTAAACATATTAAAATTTATTTAAGTCTTACCTGATGATAGGCGTGCACATTCTTAGGCTTTCTGAAATGACATTGTCTAAATACTTCATTCTCTGAATATCGTCATACTCTAGGATACCCTATAAAAATGCATGTAGAAATAGGTATTATTTAGCTATTGAGATCTAATATTAAAATTAAAGAATATTATTGAAATTAATAAACACAATAAAATAAATAAAAAATTATACATATAATTATTAAATTAATTTCAAGCAAATTTAATTAAGAGAATTGAATTAAATAACCTAAGGTGATTGATTTTCTTAAAACAGAAGTTTTTGTTCTTCTGATAATAGTCATCTTCTAAAACTTAGTTCTTTGATTGTGACTATGTTTGTGAATGGTTTTAAAAAATAAATCTGTAACTGATATGTTATTATTAAAAAATAAATATAATGTATTCCAGTTAAGCATAAGAAAGGACATACTTCTAATTTTGATCTTCGACATACATAAACATATATAATTTTTTTGTAAGTATTAATAAACACTAGTCTCCTAAAAGTGCTTATAAAAACCGTAATAAGTATTAAAAAGTATAATCGTGCATTAAATCATTTAACTTCCATCTTCTCCTCGGAAAGTCCCAGTTGGTATTAATAATTATATTTGTGATTTTTTCAAATGAAACTCTTTGTGATAATGTTTCTTAATTTGCTCATTGATAAAAGATGTGCATAAAATAATTTATATGTTCCGTATATTTTCCACTTAACATTTTCTTTCTTCAGAATCAAGCTAATTATGTTGCGCAGATATTGTCATTTAACTTTGTTTTCTTTTAAGGAAAAGAACCAACAAGGAAATTTTCCTTTTTGGATTCATTAAATGTGAGGTGTAAATAAAAATTATCGTTAGAAGGTATTATATCCACGATCATAAACGAAAGCACTTGGTGATTATTATTGTCATTTTGTTTTCTCTTGAACTGCTTTCATGTCATTCGTGAGTTTCATTTAAAGACCATTATTTTGAAATATATATGCAAGACTCCGGTTGAGAAATAATTTGAAATGAATATTTTATTTTGATGGAGAAATTATTTAAATTCTTAAAATTTATTCCATCAATAACCGGAGTAAATAAAATACGGTTCATTTGAATAAAAATCTTACACACTAATCCTAAACAATAGTGCTTGCCATTACAAAGATTTGACAATATAAAGACAAATATAAATCAAGCAATCTTGGAAAGATGTTGAAAAAAATTACAAACATTGCACTTCTGGAGTGTTTCATCCAACTCCATTATTAATTTCTCTTGAATATCAGGATACAATGCCAAGAAGTATGAGGTATAGGATAGACATGATGCTTGAGTTTCAAATGCCGCCAAAAAGAAAAGAGTGCATTGGGCAGCTACTTGTGTGCGCGTAAGCTCTGGAAAATAATGAAAAATTTTTAATTTTATTAATATTAAAATTTTAGTTAATTTTCTGAAAGTTATAATGGTTTGTTTACTTTATTATGTTACTTCAATTACTAAATTATTAAATTTCATATTTTGATAAGAATGTTTATTAGAAACGAAAGAATAAATATAGTTTATGATTTACATAGGAATATAACGCAAGGTACACAATTAGATATTTTTTACAAAAATTTTAAGATTTCTAGAATAAAAATTGATAGACACACAAATATATTTGCACCTGGGAGTAATCTGTACTATGTATTCCAAAGAGTTATATACAAAATATTTAAAAAATTAGCATTATGTAAAGAATTAAATCTTTAACCACACTTTAGCACTTTGTAATATCACAACTAATCATGATAAAATTGTATTAAATTATACACTTATTTTCATGTTGATAAAAATGTTTAGTATTTGTGCATTCTTAATCATATGCTAACAGTTTCTGATATAGAAAATTTTATTCATTGGTAATACAGTAGAATAATTTTTGCAAGAAATTTTAAGTTAGGATTAAGAGAAGAGGGCGAAATAACATTAGAGTAAGTCATGATATTTAAAATATAAACATTTTGTGTGATATGAAATTTATATCGGTTAATATAAATCTTATATGTTTCATGAAACTCAGCAATATAATTATCAATATAAATTAAAAAAAAACAAAATTTAATTAAATAGTATAAAAACTTATATATTTTGCGAAGAATCATATTTGATAAGTCGATTATTAAGATATTCATGATTTTTAAGATATTTATATAGTTCTGAAATCAATGAAATCTAATTATTTATCATAACTGAAACTAGAAAACTTTATATATAATTGTGAATCAAGTTAAATTCTTCCTGAAAATAATTTTATTTTATATAAAGATGTTTTTAAGTTAGAAAAGAATCCTACTGTACCAGTATTAAAGATTTCTTGAATGTATTTACACAGGAAAAAAAAATGAAAATTACATATTTAAGCTATGAGTTCCTGTGCTGTTTATTTCTCAAAATCTATGTATTTACAATTAAAATGCGAATACTTTTACATATTTAGCAAATATCATCACTGTTCCTATTTTTCATAAGCATTACATTTCTGGAGTATGTAAATTTTCCTATTTACTATACATCCTAGAAATACAATATATATTCCTAAGTATAATTTGTTATTACATTTTCAAAATATTTTAATATCTATGTATAATTTTTTTTAATAGAATTAGAAATAATTTTCTTAATCTATATTTTATTTACTTTTTTCACATTTCTTTAGAGTCTTAAAGGAATGGAATGGAATTACTTTAAATATTATTTTAATACGTTATACCGTTTCTAGGGAAAATGTTATGACAATAAAAATTTTTCCAAAAAATAATTTTATATTGTTTTTATATAATTTTTGCAAAACATTTCTTACTATTTTTATATTTTAGTAGTAAGTTATTTATGTAGTACATAAATGCATTCCATACATGCCATGTATAAAATAATTTTTTACAATGAGGTATACATGTTGGAGTATAAAATTATTTTATTGCCAAACAAGGGAAAACTCAGAAGAAATAAATTAGATTTTAACTATAACAAATTTGTATTAACTATGATTACAATTAATAAACTTAAATTAAATAATCGCTTTTAAGAATATTGTCAATAACTTGCTTTTGTTTGCAATCTTTGTCTTTCTACCATTTAGTAAAATGATTTGTTTTGTGACTCAATTATAAGATTTCTGTATTCTTCAAAGCATTACTATCCTTTCCATATTCTTACTATTTGTTTACTCCTTTTTTAAATGTTCGAGACAGTTCTATGAGCTAAATTTTTTTATAATTGAAAATATGATTTTAAGTTAACGGAAAATAAATTACTTATGTACATTAAAAGTGAGGAAAAGAAAAATCAGGATTAACTTTTATATCTATAAACATTTCTATGGATAAATAAGCAATTCATACAAATAAATCGTTTTCTTTAATCTTAAAAGTGTAAACAAAGATACGTTTGAAATATTAAATGTTTCCACAAAAATAATCTAATGTAGCCTTATTATCAATTTCTGTACCTCAATATCTGAATAATATCTATTTATAATCAGTAAAACGTATTGTTCGAAAGATAATATTTCAAAATTTTAACAATGAATAATAAATATTGATTATGACTGTTTTCTCAGAATTTACTCTTACACAAATTTAAGTAAAATAAGCTTAACCTTTGAGTTCCTTTCTTTATTGAAATTATGTAATTTAGATTTTTTCTATTCCTGAGTGTTATATATTGAGTTAGATATTACAATATAATAACGCTTATTTTAGTTATTTAAAAATCGATTTTATTTATACGATATAATTTGCATAATAATGTAATACTTCCTAATTTATTAATAACAAAATACAGGTAGGAGTAAAAAATTAATAACTTAATATGTAATATGTTAGAAATTTATATTATGATAGAGAAATATTAATTTTAATATTATTCAAATCAATATTTCTCTATCATAATGTAAAATTCTAATATTTATTATCTAATATATAAATTAATATAATTTATAAATTTCTAATATTTTTGAATTGCATTCTAGCGATTTAAAATTTTATTAATACAATTCAATGCAACGTTACTCATTTATACAGTTACGTTAATTATCATTTAGAATTATTTTATTCAATCAATGATTATTTAACCTAAAGAAACTGACGAATTCAATTCAGAAAAATCAATTTATTACCTAAATTGGTGAGAAGAAAATGAAATTTTACCAAAGATAAATTGGTTTATTGATTGTTATTTATAATAACTCTAATTAGCTGTATAAAATGACGTAATAAATCAATTTAGATTAATTAGGAAAGAAATTCTTAATAAAACTTGAAAAATGAATAAGCATTATTAAGTATGATAACTGGCAAAAGTATTTTAATATATATTAATACTGCAATGTATTTTCCTTCGATGAATTTATGTTCCTTACTTGATAAAATAAAGATACTATACTGATTGAGAAATACAGTAAAGATACAAATTTCAATTTTAAACATCATATTCAAATAAATATGAAATAATACATAAAATATAATTTATTTTGAAAATCTTGTCTCTTGCATTTGTTAAGAAAATAATAGCACTTCAGGACTATTGTCTCAATATCTTGATTCACGTATATTAATATTCACTTTGAACAATAAAATATAACGAAATATATGGCTGAATTGATGGAAGTAAATAAAATTAAACAATAACCTAAATCGAGTAGTAAGTTTAAGTTTATATTAAGATACATATAGTTCCTTATAATAAAAAATGAATACCAAATATGCAAGGAGATTGAAAGAGATTCGTATGAAATTTTAAAATCTAGAGTACCCATATTGAAGATAATAATAAAAATTATATTTTAACATATGCTGATTAATTTCTATTTACTTCGGACTTATAATATTCTAGCAGAAACTGATATTCATAAATTTATGAATATTGAAATAAAGACCATATAAGAATAATTAATATCCGAAATTAAATGTAATTAACATAACATTGTTAATTTTTTTTATATTCTTACAATAACTTTAATAGTTAATGAATCTCAGTTACTCTGCATGCATTTTTCTAATCATGGAGTTGAGTTGCTTTATCACTACAATTATAGTTTAGCTTGACAATGACTAAGATAATATATGTAGCAGTAAAATTATAAGCAAGGAAAAATTATTGTGAAGATGAAAATTACGGAATGATAGGTTTTATATTATTGCGCGCGCTAAGCTTCTATTATCTGAATTCCATTATCAAACTCACAAGTGAAGTATATATATATAAATTGAACTATATTAATTTATCTCAAATAATAGTGTTTGGATAACAATTTTATCCAAAAACAAATACACGCAAGTCTTTACTAAACTGTCTCTCTGAAAACAATGATAAGGCGATTCAACTAATTATCCCACAATAAACACCAAAAGTGTAGTTTATTTGCGTAGGTGTATAAATAAATTGTAGTTTGAAGAAATGAAGATAAAATTTTGTGACTAGATAATTTGCAACTTTTAGAGAAAAAAAACCATTTTCTTCCATTTGTTCTAATTAGTTGAACTTCTAAGGTACTTTAATGTGAATTTTTGTTGTTGTTTCCAATCCTTCAAATATCTAGCGTTAGCTAGATCAAATCCATGACACCGTGAACCCTAGCAAAATCGAGCACCAGTAGTGGATTTGCGCGAACATCCGCCAGAGTGGACCCCAAACAATCCAGGATGTGATCTGGCTTCAGATTGCATTTATTGTATAATAAAAAGACTTTGTGCCCAGAGTCGAACATCATGCATTTAAGATGTCCACTTCTAAGTCCCAAGATGGCTGTTTGAGCATGTCTGTCACTCCCGAAATCCAATGCGCCCCCCTGGATCTTACTGCTAAACCAGGGATAGCGGGAGGGGTGAACCAGACTTCCCTCACTTATTTTTTCTTTATAGCGAAAAGTTCTTTGTAAGTTAGTGTGTAGTCCCCATTTGTTCTACTCAGAACAACCTCTCTTAGCCAAGATGTCTGCAGCTTCGTTGCCACGGATGTTAACAATAGGTAAGAATCCACTGAAAGTGAACTTCCCAACCTTTGGCAAGATTTTTAAGATTGGTGATTATCTGCATGCCCACAAAGTCGCACACTCCACTCCAGTCTTGTAGGTATTAGATTGAGCTTCGACTGTCACTAAGGATCCAAATGTCACTAGATTTAGTCCCATGGAGGATGATCTTTAATCTTTCATTTATAGCAATTAATTGGCTTCTGAATACCGAGCAATTGTCCTGGTTGCATCTAGAAAACTGGACAGAAAGACTCCCAATAAAGACACCGTTCCCAGTGTTATTCAACTCGTCTTTACTGCCATCGTGAAATTTTGTTCGTTTATCAATTCAACAATACTACAAAAATATTCCATTTCATTTGAATAATTGACAACTGTTAACATTATAAAATATTTTAGCTATTCAAAACATAGGCTTTTAAATAAAATGGTATAAACCAATTTTATTAAAATAGGAATGTTTACTAACTGACTTTTACTAAACTTCCAAAATTAAATAGTTAATTTGCTACACATATAATATTTGGGACACAAGTTTTCTATTATTGCAACCATTGTTGAAGATGGTACTCCCGTTGAAATATGCAATTTCTTTAAAAAAATATTTTTAAGTCAAAATAATTAAAGACGTATTTATTTTAAAATAAGTTTTTATAAAAATAGTGACATCTTTTATTTGCATATAAAGACTTACTTTTCGATTCAGCATTTTTTTGTACATCAATATGAGTAATTTCCCCTTCATAATTATTTAAAAGCTCTTCAGAATCTTTAGCGTTCTTATTTTCTTCTCTTGCCAAATCAGCCGAGGCATCCATGATCAATTGCAGAAGATCATGTTTTACCTAAAAAATTATATAAATAATACATATTCTAAGTTAATATTCCTGAAAATAAATTTAAAAAATTGTTGCTGATAAAAATTTCGTTTGTCAGTGGCAATATTTAAAATTAAATTATTTAAACCAATTTCATTGTTTCTTTCTTTTTGCACATAAATAATGTTTTAACACTAAAAGTGAATAATTGTTTAATATTTCTTAAAATTGCCAAAATGTTTAATTCTTCAAATAAATGAACTAAAAACATGTTTTTAAATTATAATTATAAAAAATTATAATGATGTTAATTTTTTGTCAAATTTTTATTACAGAATTATTTATAGTAATTATGAAGTTTAAATTATCTAGTACAATTTGTTCTGAAGGTCAGTTTTATATTGACATTTTAATTAAACAAATTTTTATATAAGGTTCTATTGAAGATTATAAAAATTTAATTTGATTATCCCATAATCAAGCTAAAAATTATTGAAAATGTAAAAAATAGGATTTTCGCATTTTCAAATACGACATAATACAGTTTAGATAATGTGTATATTGATGTAATCAGTGCCAATCTATCACTCCTGTAATTTCTTCAGTAAACCACTGCTATTGGTTAAGATTATGTGGATAAGGCTTCATTGTTTTAAGTTAAAATCCAGTAAATACTTCATAAAATGATCAAGAATGAAATTCTCTGCATTAATTAGTTAGAAGAACCTCTGTTTATCGCTAATGTAGTTATTTAATTATGCAAAAAAATCCTATTATCATCTACAGGAAATAATGTTAAATAATATAACTGTGAATCAACCAAATTTGAATTCGTTTTTCTTTTCGAGAATTACCAATAATGATTTTGAAAGCTTTTGATTTTTTAATTTTCCTAGCATGTTTTAAATCATTTTTAATCCAAACCAAAACCTTAGAATTACATCTTTCAATGTAAGTGACTGTGATGTGAGTAATTTGCTCATATACCTAAATATGTCTTTTCTATATGCTAGATTTATTTTTGTTCTTAGCTTTTTTAATCCTGCTTTAAAATAAAGATAGTTATTCAATCTTCATCTTCGTTCTTCTATTTTAACATAATGTATGTACTTTAAGAATTTACGTCTTATGTTTTGTTGGTTTTTACTATGTTAATGGTTATTGTTTATCAAGCAATGTGCTTTTCAAAACCCTCAGCTTTTCAATTCTCTTTATTTTACGTGTATCTTCAAGTATATATAATTTAATTACATACTTTCAAGGTACATTCATCTCTCAAGAGATTGATACATTTTCGATTTTTATAAATCATAACTTTCAAAAATATTTTATTCATTATAACTAAAGTTGTTGTTGTTAATGATACTTGGCAACACCAAGCCCGCCCGTCAGAGAGACCAGACGAATGAAGTCAGAGAGTGAGCGTCTTCCGTTTTTTTAAAACGAACACCCTCAAACAAATGTGGAAGTACGACTTTTGGCTCATAGGTGGCAGCACCACCTGAATCTTCCAATTTAGAGATTGAAACGAGTGAAGACTCAAAGCCTGGCTCCAACCACCCCCAGAGGTATTAATTTGTAATGAGAACATGGAGGACATTGCGACCCGACGGATTTAACTTGCCCCAGTCGCCATTAGTGAACACGACGGATCTTCGGCTAAGCCGGGATTCGAACTCTCCACAGTTTGGTAACGAGAACGATGCCACAACCAACCAGGCCACCGTGGCCTACATAACTAAAGTTATCTTTAAATACTAAAAATGTTCAAACAAGGTAATAGTTCCTATCAAAAGTGATGACAGATTTTTTAATTCAGTTTGTCATATTTTTGAAAGGAGATTGGAATATTTGTAAAAACATTATACATTTATCCTCATTCCATGACAAATTGACTCATTTTATTAATGAAAGACCTTATTTCAAATTTTATAAAAAAATCATCTTAGCTGCAAAGATCATTCAAGATTTATATTTTGTATAGATTCAAAATAATTCACAGTGCAAATTTCAGTATACTCAGAATAGAATAACGTTTCCCAAATATTTGAGTTTATAACTTTTAAATTGTGTTTGTAAATAGTGTTCATAACTTTCAAATGAAAGGAAACGCAAACTTAGTTCTTGAACTAATTTCTTTTATATTTAAGGGGGAAAAACCCTCACAAATAGTTCTTGATTTTATAAAGTTGTAATTTCAGTAAATTCAGTATACCTGACCAGATTTTCTCCTTTCATCAATGGCTTCGAAAGCTATGTCAGTGAAAAATTTCAAATATCCTGGGGTTGATAGCTTCATAAATTTGAACTTTATACGAAGATAAGCATCTGAAAGGAATATTATGTAAATAAAATATAATTCAATACATATATATTGGCAAACATAATGCAAAACGAGAAAAATAAATATGCAAATATCCAATACAAGGAGTCATTCCAAAGAGTGACATGATTTATAAAAGAGTTCTGTGTAGCATAAAAACATGTTTCAAATCAATCATTTCCTAAACATATTATTTCTATGAATAGTTAATTCCTGGATTAATGCAGAAATATTCCGAATTAACATAAACGAACTATTTGCGTAAATACAGGAATATTGAATAATAATGGAAGGTATATTAATATTCACAAGTTTTATATTAAAAATCAAATACCGTCACGCACGCACGCACGCACGCACGCACGCACGCACGCGCACACACACACACACACACATGTGTCTATCTATCAATCTATCTATCTATCTATCTATCTATCTATCTATCTATCTATATATATATATATATATATATATATATATATATATATATATATGTGTGTGTGTGTGTGTGTGTGTGTGTGTTTCGATGGATGGATATCTATACTTACAATAAATAAGAGATTTCCAAGTCAGTTTCTTGTGAAAAATTGATCTCCCAAAAGCAACAAATGCATTATTTGGATCATTGTGATTTTTTATCTTGATAGAATAAAGTGCACTACTTAGACCATCCATTATAAAGGCATTAAAATACCTATCAAGAGAAACAAAAAATTAATATGTGTATATGTACAGAGATCTGTTGATCTAAATTTCTGTGTTTTTATAAACTTAAGTTTTCTGTATTTTTATTGATATCATATTGTAGGCGATACAGAATTTAATTTAATGTCCAATCCTTTTTATTTAAATTAAATTGCAATATCAACAATGAACATATTTAATTTCAATAATCCACTAATGAGAGAATGTCATAAATACATAAATCTCAATAACTTTGTAATTTATAAAAAACATAATGCAAAACAAAAACTGCAAAAAAAACCTTGAATTTGTTGAAATTCTATAGTTTTACTATGTATGTCTTATTAGTTTCTTTAAAATAATGAATACATTGACTGTTTTAAAAAAGATGAAATTTTTTTGACTACATATAACTTTTATTAAAAAATATCTCTTTCGTTGTTCTAAGAGAAATGTGAATCCCACAAAAGTTCTTTTTGTTGAAAATGAAATTCAATATTTTGTTTTAAGTTAAATATCTAAATCAGTAAAAACACATGTTATTAAAAATTGATTCCTGAATACTGGGATGTAATTATCGACATGATATCCTGATTACTAAACTAACATCTCAGCTTGGTATGATAACAAAAGATATTGGTTTTTCATTAGAAAAAGTAATCCTTTTCACGGATAACATTTGTTTCTGAACGGGATGCAGTGATGTTTGAAGAATGATCTACATGGATATATAGAATTCAAATAAATTTACCTGAAGAAAGTTTGCTATTATTTTATAAAACTGTATAGTTTTCTTGCAACGTTAATGAAATCTTTCAAACTTATTCATATCTGGTAAGTAAGACATCTAAATTATGTGAAAAAGCTTTGACATCAAAAGCGTTTATATTTGTTTAGGAAATCATAGTTAGTGCTTAAAAATGGACAGCTAGATCACATTTTACTCTTCATCCGAGTGAGTGCAAGATTTATCATAATTTAAATTATTTTCAAGTTATTTTAGATATTTTAGGCTGTGAGTCATTATCTAATGCACGATAAATCCAAAATGAAAGGCAATAACTTATCTTGAATATTACTTGGTCAGGTGATTGATTAGCTGTTGAATATTTCTGACACACAATTATTAATTTCGTTTCATTTAAGTGAAACTTTCTACGCTTATTATACAAGATTTATGTTCCTATTATTCGTTTTCTATCGAAACATTTTATGTCATATTTGATATATTTCCCTCTTATGAATTTATTTCTACCAATCATATAGACGAAAATTTTATAGGAGTAGGAAAAAATAATGTAACACATTGTAATAACAATAGTGAATCTTTTTTTTCATTACTTTTCATAAGTTTAAGAAATACACATAAGCATACCCCTATAAGCCAATAATTTTTTTCTATCTATAGCACAGTTTATGCAATAATTAATAAATATTACATCTCAAATTATTCAGATACTATAGCTTATTATGCTACCAATGGGAGTGATCCCTAAAATATAATTTTATAAAGATTATTTTATGAATTTAGGAATCTTAATAAATAATGAAGAATGTAGAACGTTAACATTAGGTACGCCATACAAGATAGTACATTTAAAGACAATTTCATTACACATTCTAGTTTTCTGGTTACTTTTATCGTCACTATTCTTAAAAACAATATATAATAGCTTTAAATATTACTAACATGATAACTTCATCAAAAATTAAACATTTTCAGGAAATATCTACTTTAAACACTATAATGCTTGAAGATCCTTTTAGAATGAATGCAATAATAAGCATTATCTGATATTAAAATAGCGATTAACTCTCTTTATACAGTATCTAAGGAATCAAATCAACTGAACCAGTCAGCATATCAAAATGTAAACAGTTTTTACCTAAGAGGAATAAAGTAAGTTTAGTAAAATACAAATTACCACTTGCATCAAACTTCATTTAGTTGTTTAATTGGTAATAACAGATTTTTCTCTGTTTCTTGCTGATTTAAATTAGCTAAAATTACCAATTTTAACTATGTGTTTTTGTTTCTTTATTCTCCTCATAATATATTATTCTTATATTTGTAATTACTAATACAATGCCTTATTAATGATAATAAATTGTGAATTTCGGAAATAATTTCCTTAAAATAACATACCATTTTAAATCAACAGCTTCTTCTTTCTTCGAAGTTGCTTCAATATTCTCAAGTAATGTTCTTATACAAGATTTAAATGTATCTACCATCTAAAAAATTTTCATTATAAATATTTTATAGTTTATCTAAATTTTAAATAAAGTAATCTATCAAATTCATTTAATTAACTTTATTAAAATTCTAATCTTATATCTACAATTATTAATATTTTACTATTCCTTTATTTAAATGACGAAAATAATATGAAGGATATGTATTCCTATGTTATTCTGAGATGGGATGCAGTAATTGAAGTTAGTGACACTAAAGACTATACAATAAAGGGAGTAAGAATGTATGTATTGTCTTTAAGCGCATGCAATGTCAGAATAAATAATAATGATTTCTAAATATCTTTTGACAGCAAAATATATTTATAAGAAATAATGATGATTTTCAACACCATTTTTTGAACAATTTATTATCATAATTTAAATATGACTCCTTTTGTGCAATATTCACGTTATTAACTTTATTAATATCTCAGATTTTTTTCACATATTGTATACTATGAAAGTATTAAAGTTATAAATAACTGAATAACAAATAATAGTATAAATTAAATATGAGTGAAAAGTCTCTGAAATCTTTACAATATTTTATTTTAAATACTTTAATTTACTTGGGTGCAGTTATTTGTTCCAACTTTTTGATTAAAATTTGTTTTCTAGCAAAAATATTTAACAGAATGCTAGATATAACATTCCTTTAGATTTAAATGAATGATGAATTCGATACATATAGTAAGAGAATCATATGATGCACCGAAGCATCAAATAAAAATCAAATATATAACTTTTAATGTATCTTCGATAATATTTATTTTTAATAATAAATTTAGAACTTATATCAATTTACAAAAAAGTATCAAAAATGTCTTATTTTTATTATTTTAAGAATTGATGAAACAATAATTCAAAATATTTGATAGCGATTTAATTTAGAAACATATTTCTAATGGAAATTTCAGCATTTAGTTATAGAAAAAATAAATCCTTCATAAAATACATGAAACATTTAAATAAATTAAGATTATTAATGTATAATTATTCAGGGATTCAGATTACACGTTGATATTTAGATATATTTACCAGTCTCATTTTTCCAGAGGTAAAAGCTGGACTCAGAATTGGTCGAATCAATTTCCATTCTTCTAGATCTAAGCGCTGTAACATGCAGTTTGTAATTGGATCTCCCCAAGTGAGTAGCTAAAAATTGTAAAAATAAAAAATAGTTAAGGATATTTCTTTTTATATATTGATTAAACTCAAATATATCAATGAAATCAAAGAACTTTTCACTAGTGACATATATGATTTATCGAGCATTGATAAAACGATTCCTTCTACCACTTTGCTCAAAAAATAGTAGTATTTATTGCTCTATATTTTTAGCTTCTATTCATGTATTCCGTCAAGATGATCAAGATCCAAACTAAAATAGCTTATTTAAATTGCCAATAGACAGTGCATAAATGATCAAAGTTATGTTTGTAGATCTTTTGAGATTTCTTTAAAATATCGACGACAAGTGAGAAATCATGTAAATGTTGTAGATATATAATAACTTAAACAATAAGATGCATCTTACATGAATTAGAACATAAATAAATAAGCATTCTGAAGAGGACTTCTATCATGCAGGAGTTTTGATCTAACAACAAATCAATTGGAATGGTTAGAGGTTTAGGGTATACTTCTATGATATTGAAATATAAGGAACATTATAAAAATTTTTCCAGTGGAGCCTTTGGTTTTGTTTTCTGATTTATGAAGAATAATCCACATTCCCATAAAGTTATTATCTTCAATGATTTCATCCAGAAGATGATATTGAATAATTGAGTGATTAGCACTTTTTTTCTTTGAATCATACTTATTGAATATTATTTAGATGTATGTTGCACATATAACACCTTCCCAACCACTCTTACAAATAAAGGACTTTCTCTAGTACAGAAATGGTAATTACTGAACGTTTAAGTCGTTTTCAAATGTTAAGTTTATTACATCTCATGAAAGAGATAATCAAAGTGTTTTCTCTTTAAATTAAAATTTTATGTATCTGTGAATAGAATTATTCACATCTTATTTTATGTATTTTATTTTTAAATTTTTTCAAGGAATGCAATATTGTATCATCATACAATTCGATATCGTTGCGTTATTTGTTTGCAATAATTTGTTTATTAAATAAAGTTAATTGCTACTCTCTAGATGAAGGAAACAAAATTTAAGTATTTAATTAGTAAATTAAGTAAAATTTTTTTACTGTTTAATTTTCACTTACAATATTGAATAAATTTTAATATTTCTCAAAAATATAATTATTTGTGCAAAAAAGCCTGCAGATGTAAAAATGTAAATAAAAAGTGAGTTGTCACATATCGTCAACACTTTACTAGACTTAATTTAAAGGTATTCGCTTGTATTCTGTTTTACAATTACGTACTCAAAACATAATTGACTGAGGATCAAATTTAAGAAGCTCCTGAACTGTTTCATAAATCTGTTTTAAAATCGAAAATTTATGTCACTGGCTGAATATCGTTGTTCAATCATTGAATCAATGACTCCAATACTTGTATCAAGTAGTAATACTTGAAAATTAGTATTTAAGAAATTATATAAATAATATATATATATATATATATATATATATATATATAT
>JAPDSC010022034.1:302787-314018 GCA_026290005.1 Latrodectus geometricus | reverse complement strand
TATATATATATATATATATATATATATATTAAATATAATTTTTATACTTTGCCTGATAACTATTATCCAATAGATAGAACATTTATTGTACAATATTATTAGTTTAAAATGAAGATTAATTAACTGATACTTTGAAAAAAGAAAATCATAATATATATATATAAATTAATATGAATACATATAAAAAGTGAGAGCTTTTTTTGATTTGTACTTTGTCTTAATAAATTTTATACTTTGATTTGAAAATAATGTTCATTTGTGTTGGTAATAAAACGGATACAAAACACATTAAAATTATATATAAGAGAAAATATTCAATCATAGGAATATAAAAAATTTAATAAAGTTTAGTTAATAAAGCAAAAACAACCAACTACTAACCTTTTCCATATTTTGCAGTGTTGATCCTAACAGCCAATTAGGTTTTACATGAGGAATTCCAATTCTTTGCCAATAATTTTGAATATTCCACCGATACCTAAGAAAAATTTATAATCTTAATTGTTAAATATAGTTATGATATTTCTTATTTGCCCTCCTTTAAAGCAGATATAAAATGATATAAGTGAGTATTATAATTAGTAAACCTTCAAAATTCTATAAAAAGAACTGTAGCTTTCAATTTTTTTACAGGAATTAGAGATAGATGACAAGATTTGCATGGATGAAAAATCAAAATTTTATCCAGGATTTATTTTTTTAATGGGAGAGGAAGCTGCATGGGTTTATATTTAAATCAAATTTTAAACGTTTATATTTATTTAATGATTAGGCTCTTTAGTAAAACATTTTGATTTCTTCGTAAGCATATTTATACAGAATATCAAAAAGCAAATAAAAAGCTAAGTAAAGAGTTTACTAATTAAGAACTTAGATACGGGTGCAAGCGATAAGGAACTACAGTTTTTTTAATAAAACGTTAAAAATCTTTATTAGATATTTAATATAAAATTGTGTTTTTGTGTTTCATCCCCCATTGAACTGGAGAATACTACATCAGATACTTAAAGAAACGTGTCTATATCTGTAATGTTTAAAAATAACCTCCAAGCTAAAAACAGAATTACCTAAATCAGTCGTTTATGCATGGTTTTATCCTACACAATACAATTCATTACAGTTGCAACCGTATATTTTTGCATATTAGCAAAAAAATTGTACTTTCCTCTTTTGAAGTTTTCCAGGTAAGTACCTGGTACGATTGTCGCCACAACTTCAGTACTATGGCGAAAATCTGATTCTGTCCAACTAGAAAGCATTTCATATATGTAATTTAATTTTCAGTCACTTTTTAGTGGTTAATTCTAGAAAATGTACCAATAGCACATTTAGATTCAAAATTTGTTTTCAGAACTTTATACGAGGTTATGTTCGTTGAACACACACCTCAAATACTATCTTGTGTTACCTCTTTCCACTCTTTTTCAAAATCTTCTTATCTTTTCTTAATTTCTATAATATAATGTATAAAAATATCGTATGAAAAGGTTACTCATAATATTGGTTCATTTTCAAAACTCGTGAATAAATCTAGAAGTCCAAATCTTGAAATTTATGATTTTATTTTATAGACTATATAGGATTTAAAAGTTATCTCTTCCAAACTGATTAATTTAAAAAAAGAATTATTTTATACTTTAAGAGAACAACATAAAAAACTTTTCAACATTTACGGATTTAGTATTAAAAAATTACTACTACAATTTCCAAACTCTAGGCTAGACACAGGGAAGTATGCTGGTGCAATGACGACAATAAAAGACCAATTTGAAATTGAAGTATATGATTCAATGCATTAAAAATGAAGTATGTTATATAAATTAACTATATATAAGATGTTATACAACTTATATTTAGATGTTTTATTTTGAAATATTTATTTTCTTTCATTTATTATTATACAATAGTTCCTAAGTTTTAATTTTTAATTTGATTGTAAAGTCCGAGATACACTTATATGTTTTATTTTCAAATACTTATGTTTTTTAATTTATTATTATGTAATTGAAGATCTTCCTAAGATTTAATCTTTTATTTGATTATAAAATCCAAAATACATACACCACATATACAGGTGGTTATTAAAAAAATGAAAACATCTAAAATTTATAAAGAATTCTTTAATGATATGATATAGGCTCGATTTTGGCATGCAATACAGCTTAGGAATCGATTCGTATAAGTGAAATATACTGCTTATAGGAATATTGTACCCCTTTCTCTGCGGAAATATTCTGGAATGTCTGCGAGAGATACTAGCAGAAAATATCTATTCTATATTGAGTAGTAACGGTTAAATTATTTTGAGGAAACTGTGTAAGCTAAAATAGATACATAACTTCATCCTCGTGTATCATCAAAGCTTGATTTAACAAGTTTGGCTGCATGGATAGGAACATTATCATGTCAAAAATTTCATTTCTTGCGCAAGAAACAAAACTTGTAGTATAAGATGAACCTGATCAACAAAAATTGCTCCATGCTTCTCTCAAATGACCTTCTTAACACAGTTACGATAGGTGATGAATTAATCAAGAACAGTTTTCTATATCAGGCCAGATTTAGCTCCATTAATCTTGTGATTTAGAAGGAGACAATTACAATAATATGATTTTTCAGTGTTCTTCAAAACGTGCACCAATCCTGGTGTAGGGAGAAGTGTGGAAGATGATTCGTAATGCAATATTGTTTTTCTCCACTTATCAATCGAACAAGTGTGAGTGTATCACTGTTGAAAAATTTCTGTGACGAGTGGCTTGGGAATTGCTTGTTGTATTATCTCTGCCGTAAATGAAGATCGTGTTTATGAAGATCCTTCTTAAATGTAATCATTGATAAAGAATACAGATGCTGATTGAGTTTATGGGTTAAGTTTGTTACAGTTGTTCAAATTTTAGACATTTAAATATGCTTTAATACACACCAGTCTCTTTCACTTAACTTTCTTTCCGTTCACTATTTTGCTTTGCGAGCTTTTTATAACGCGCTATATCTATGCTACCATGTGTTTAAACACCGTATTTCTAGAAACTCCTTAACGATGTATCGTTCACACTTATTTCAGTTAGACGGGCTCATACAATTTTGTCCCTCTGAAAATCTTACAGGTGTGATTTTTTTGCGCTTTTAATACAAATTCAAAATTAAGGGAATCAAGTTACTACATACTTCTAGAATATATATATTCTTAATCATAAAAAAACCTGGTGGCTATTATTATATTTTAAAGTGTAGTAATATCATTGAAAATATCCCTTTTATTTATGTTATGATAACCACCTGTTTATTTATATACTTTCAAATGTGATTGGGATTAATGAGCAGGATTTTCCTCTATGACTTAAAGTGAAGTCATGGTTTTTTTAAATTTGATCAATCATTTCGAAAAGCACTATGACACACCATATTTATTTGTTCTTTCAAAGTATTTTGCAAAATACAATTATCTTGATTTACAACTATTTGCTTTATTTGAAACTATAGTTTCAACTTATGTTACAATATACCAAGGGTGACTCTTCAGGTAATTTCCTGCATTTTCATTTTTAGTGTAGTAAAAACAGATAACTATTACATTTAATTTTAACTTCACATTATCTACTGCTTTTGATACAATTTATAGTAGCATAATACCATAAGAGGACAGTTCATAATGCTATAAACATTCTTTATTAAATATATAAATATCTTTCCTTTGCAATTCTTATATCAACAAATGTTACAATATATTGAGGGTGATTATTTAGTTTATTTTCTTATAATTTCCATTTTGTGTAGTAAAAGTAGATTAAATATACATTTCATTTTAACTTCACAATATTAACTGTTTTCAATAAAATTTACAAGGGAATAATGACGTTAATAATCTAGTCCTATTGTTAAAAACATGCTTTAATAACATTTTGAATGAATTTTTTAGTATTATTTCTTAAAATTATGCAAAGACATATAAATTTACATCTGTGCTAAATAAATTATTTTGTTTTTTACATTCTTTTATTATTTATATAAGAAGGAACTTTAAAATTTTCTATAAATAAGCATTCCATCTTTCTCCGAATAAGTAAGCATGAAAATTATTTTTGGCCTTGAAACTATTTAATACAATAAGTATTATCTTGATTTAACTATAGTATCATTAATTATTACATTATCATAAGGGTGATTAGTTAGGTAATTTTCTTGTAATTACCATCTTTAGTGTAGTAAACATAAATTGCACTAACGTTTTGTATTAAACTCAGATTATTTACTGCTTTTAATATAATTTATAATGGCATAATGCAATAAGTGGACAAGTTTCAATACTATAAACATAATTTAATAAATATTAATGTCTCAATCAATCAGAGCAATATTAATAAGTAATACATATATTTTATTATTACTGTAAAAAGGTATGCAGAGGAAGAAATTGTGCAACATTTTCGATAACTTCTTTGGTTTTATTGCTTATAATAAAGCAATGACATATAAATTCCCAACTCTCATAAATAAATTGCACTGTTTTTGTCATGTTTTATTACCTATATGGAACCTCAAAAAAAAACTTCATATTCTTTTTATTGCAAAAATATTGATTATATTTTTATTTACTTATTTTGAATTTTATATCTTATAAATATTTTCAATACTATATTTTTAAGGTTACTTATATTTTATCGTGTTGTACTATTTTTCTGATTTTATCTAGATGTAATTCCCGAAATATTTTACAAGTTTCTGGAGTCTTATCTACTTTTTGTAAATAACAGTTTATTTTATGACAAATCTCATCCCCATTCCGAAAGCATGTTTTTAGAATAAAAAAAGTATTTCTATGTTATATTCCAGTTCAATTAAAATAATAAATTTGAAACTGTTAAAGAAATATTCAACCTGTTAACCAATAATTTTGTATATAATTATTGTTTGATCGTTTATTTTAGCGATCAATATATTGTGAGAATGAATTTTCTAAATTAAAATTTCAATCACAATAAAATGAAATTTCATAACTTGGCACATTAACAAACGATATATATTTAAATTAAATTTTCTATGATGGAAAATCTATTGAATGCAATTTTGAAATATAATATAAATATTTAAATCTTATAAAACTCAAATTCAGTTTAGTTGATTTTTCTTAGATTTCCATTTATTTTATAAAAGCCTGTAGAACTTTCAGCATATAATAACTTCATCATTTATTATACACATTTGAGTGCAAAACATTAGCAACAGAGTTTTTTTAAATTCTAAAAACACTACGAAAAATTATCCATAACACATGGAATTCAGAAATAGGGAGCACCATTTTTACTTAAACGCTAACAAAAGCACAGTTGCGCAAAAATGAATAAAATACATTCATTGGGCAATTAAACATTTTTCTGCAAAGAATCAAACAAAAATTTCTCTATTCAGTTTCTAGTATTATTACATAAAATGGTCTATCCAACAGGAACTACAACAAGCAGATGTCTTTTAGTATGAAATACTTATATTCTTTAATTATTTTAAACTTAATGCTTGCTTTGAACCACATCTCCATACTCAGCACTTGATTCACCAAGTGTGTTTATTCCTTAATCAGCACATGTTTGAGTGATAAATATATATGTATGTGTGTGTATCCGCGTTTCGAGTACGCTCAGTTGACATTTTATTCCTGGCATTCCCATAGGCATGTTCTTAATGTTGAATTGTAAATTCATAGTACGGAACTCATAAATAACTTTCCTGGAATTTTATGGCTATTTACTTAATTTTTACAGTGTTGCTAAAGTTTTCTGCACCAATGTTTAAATTGCAAACTATTTTGATATTTTTTTATAGTTTATAGTAATGATAAAATCAGGCATTAAGCTTATAATAGAAATATAGTAATGTCTAAGTAATATATGACAATACAAAAAAAAAACATATTATCAACTCTTTTTATCTTTTTTTTAAAGCTAAATTTAACTTGCTGTTATATTGCAGATATTATAAAGACTATAATTATAGGGGGAAAAAAACTGAAACCATTCTGACCAAGATTATATATTAATCCTTTACATAAAGACTACACATTTATTATTCATTATACAAGATTATACATTAATTAATATCTGTATATCAATAAACTCATTTTGCATTTCATTATAAATAAACAAAGAACATTTTATTAAATTAATATGCTATTTCACCCTGAATAAATAAAGTTAAAAATATGATAGAGATTAAATTGTCATAACTATTAAGCAGAAAAATCAATTTTAGTGAAAACTGCATTATTTTTCTTAATTAAATACAGTAAGAAGAATTAATTCAAACATGGGTTTACAGTGAAATATGACATCATAATCTTTTAAAATATTTTTTTATCAAACAGCAAGCATGATTTAAAATTTAAGTTTAAAACCCCTTCCTTAGTAAACAATATGTTGCCACTCCTTTTCAATTCAAATATAACATTTGCTACTTCTTTCACTTGCATATTTACTGAATATTAGTAAGAAGATGAATATTTTTAAAACAAAATCACCGTGACATTTAATGAGACGTATATAGTCAAGTTTAAATTCTTTAATTAAATAGAAATTTATGCAAGAGAATAAGTTATAATATCAGTTAAAATATGGAAGTTTTTACTGACGTGTCAAAAATTTTGAATCAATATAAAAACATATCATATGTTTTTGCTTTGATTTTATAGAATTGAAATTAAAAATGATGTATAAAAATCATGGAATCTAAAAATTTAGTTTTGAATACGCAGTAAAGGTTATAACGTAAACAAAAATTATTTATAAATCAGCGGCTTAAGACTTGTATTGCGAGTCGATAACTTTAATTCAAGTTTAAAATACTCTGAAAATCTTATTGTCACCCATCTTTAAATTGACATACATTTATAAGTACTGCAGTTATTTAATAACACTCCAGTAAATCTAATATAAAATATTACTTTTCATGTGCTTCTCAAAAATTACAAGTAAGAAAATTGATGAAAGTTAAGAATTGATATATGAACCTCTCGTTAATCTAAAGATAAATACATGATTTTTATTTTTAAAATGATAATACGTAAAGCATATATTTCGTTTAAAATAATCTATTAGTTTAACCAGCATAGTAAAAACACTTTACTCATGCTTTTACAAACAATCAAAATTTTAAAAAATGCATTTAATGCAAATTCTTTGTCGCAAATA
This sequence comes from Latrodectus geometricus, assembly GCA_026290005.1. NCBI lineage: Eukaryota > Metazoa > Arthropoda > Arachnida > Araneae > Theridiidae > Latrodectus > Latrodectus geometricus. Next base: position 306,837 of record JAPDSC010022034.1, on the reverse strand, counting down.
TCATCAAAATTATCTAAGTTTCAAATTTGTGTCACAAAATTATATAAAAATATCAATAATCAAATAATAATAAAGTATTTTTCTAAAAATACATATTTAATAAAACATTCCTTTCAACTTTTAATTATTTAAAGCATTCTATTTCATACATTTAAAATTTATATTTAACTGTATAAAAAAACATTTGACTGTAAAAACCACACAATTGTATGAAAACACATGACATGCAAATATGCTATAAGCGTATAATGGGTTGTTTTGTTACAGATTTATTTACATTTTTATACGTAAATGTATTAAAAATAAATTTAAAAGCTAATAATTAGGTTGAAAACATGTTAATAAAAAATTTATATTAGAAATTTAAAAAACTCATGTATATATAATTTAAATTGTGTAATAAATGTATTCCATGAAGTCTTAATGAATTCGGAGGTTTTTTTAATTGGTAAATATGCTTTAAAAATATTATTGTAAGCATAGCTGTTTAAATTAAAAATTCTTTTGAAAAAATATTATTTATGTGTTCATTTAAATACAAATTTTTCAAAAAATTTTATAAAAAAATTAAGTATTGAAAAATTAATATATGTATTTGGAATTAGAAAGTATTCCAGCATTTATGATATAATTTTAAATAAAATAAAAATGGTACTTACAAAATATACAAAATTGTTGCTGTAATGAATAATATTGTACTCGCATATTGCGGAATATAATTATCTTGTACATCCATAATTAATGATGTTCCGTTTCAAACATGAGACTTCTGTCCATGGAATAGACCTAACTTTTTCAAATTATTTCCGTCAAGGATAATTATACCTTGTTCTTAAACAGTCACATTAAAAAGTGGAAAGTTGAGAAAATCTGATCACAGAGAAACAAAAACCTATAAAATAACCATTAATGTGGGAACGTATTTTTTAGAAATAATTATATATAAATATATATAAACAGCTGTACAGAACGTACCTATACTGACGGAAATGATTAAATTACTTCAAAACATAATTTTTATTAACTTTCTGTAAATAAATTGCCTCAACATAATAAAATGAAGTGCCAACTGAAAGAATTATTATTAGATTGTGTAAAAGACAATGGAATTTGATTTGAATCGTTTCAATTTTAAATGTATTAGTAATTTTGAGTTTTGAGAAAATAATAATTCCACATTTTTTTATTATTTCTTTTATATCAAATCTAAAATACAATTAAAAATTTATTGTTTAGAGAAAACAAAATTGCTATTTGTTATTATTTTTTACAGAATATTTTTTAAAAAATTATTTTTTGAAATGTGTCATTCATAGAATTTTAAAATAAACTTTGATATTGGATGGAAACATTCCAATATCTTTAAACTTGGTAAAAACTATATTAAATATTTCGTACTACCGTACATTAGGAGTACAAAGGATATATTTTGGTAGGTAATAAATTAATACGTACTTTATTGCATATAATCTAAGCTCACAGTATAGTTTAAAATTAAAATTATTATAAATAGAGAAATGTTTTAAAGAATATAAAAAGGAAATATATTATATATATGTTTGCATTATCTACTGCTATTTTATATTTTTGTTTGTGAAAAATTTAAACAATAGTGTACAGTATGGAATTTTGTATTTGATAATTAAAGAATATAATAATTCATAATAATTTAATATTTTTTTCATCCACATTAAATTTTTTACAAATTCCAGCACTGTAGGAATGATATCGGTATATTACTTGAAAAAGATTTTTTCTAGAACATCTTATTTAAGAAAATGAAATAGTCTTTAAAGAATTAATTAATTATCATAACAGATCTAAATAGCACTTAACATTTAGAATTTAATTACAATGGATATAAACTGACAATTATCCTAACTAATAGTCTGCATCCTCTTATCTTAAAATATAAATAAATGTAAAATTTGTTTTAAATAAAGAACAATACAAACATCTAAGGAATTAGAAGATTTGTTTTTATTTACATGATAGCTTTTCCATTCAAACAGTAAAAGTGTTTACGGGAAATTGAGGAAATAATTTATAAGCGAATAATAGTGGTCAAAAATGTAATACGTCATTATGGACTGAGATTTAATAAATGGCCTTACTACCTTGACCAGATGAATTTCAAATGTTACATTACCAACCGCTAAGTCTAAATGGTTATAATATATATATATATAATACACGTCGTAACTAATAAACTAATTTTTGAAATAAATAAATTGCTACTGTTAAAAAAGGAGTTAAGTTAGTGTAGTTACGACATGTTATATAAAAATACTTATACAATTTTTTAAAACTTCTTTATGATTTATATATGAGATTTATAAAACCTATGGAACTAAAAACTTGAAAGGAATTTAACTTCCTAATTATATTAGTTAAAATTATATTGCTTATTTTGATTGAAACAAAATTATGATTGTTGATGTCTTCAAAAGTCATTGCAAAAATTATTATGGAGTATACTTTACAATTGTGTATGTTATTGAACTAACTTAACTATTACTTTAAAATGTTAATACAAAATGCACAATTGTTTAATAAAAACGTGAAGGAAATGAATATAAAGAAATATTTTAAAGCGTAAATAAAAATGTGCCATCTTTCGCAGAACAATACACTGAAACTACTGTATTCTTCAACAAATAACATTATTGGCTCTATGAAATTTGGTATGGCTTATATTTTAATAATTGTAAAGTAAGTTTTTGCAACTATGTAAATTTTCAAAATGCTTCTATCAATCTAAATAAAAATTGAAACAGTCTACTAATAGTTAAATATAGTTTTAAACAAAAAAGAAATTTTCTTTTCAGTTATTTGATCTTTTTATTTATTTTAGATATAGAATTGCTGATTTCTTTTAAATAACTTCAATATGTATAATAAAAGACTATAAAAAGATTTATCATTATTTTAGAAATATAATTACTCATTTATTACGTATGTAAATATATATACATATATATTTTACTCGATAAATTATCTTGTTCATAATACAAGATTAGTATATTGTAAATGAATGTAATGTGAGCTAAAATTTTATTTCTTTAATATATCTCCACCAATTTTTATAGCTTATGAAAATTACATGTTCAACAGGTATTGTTAATGAAGAAAATACATAATAACTTAATACTAATATTATTATTGTAGAAATAACTTAATACTAAAATTGTTGCTTATTTTTTTAACTAAATAAAATGTTGATATATATAAATTGCTTTTCAAAGCTTCTGTGTTCACTATCTGGAAAAATTTCATCAGTTTGCACACGCGTTATTCATAGCTGCCGTTCCATATGTGGAATCAAGAAAAAAAGACTATATTGTTAAATTTTGTGAAACTTTTGTATATAACAGCGCAAAATTTAAATAATTTAATAACTGAATTTATCTCCTTTGGAAAACGGTGTATTTTTAGCCACTTGTTTGAAAATATGCTGAGGGAGTCTGGTCTAGGCTTTTAGCCTAACATCAAAACAACTAAATATTAATTACACATGAATTTTTAAATAAAAGAGAGAAAACAAATTGATTACTTTATATCATATACTATTGTTAATTTTTAATTTTTAAACTGGTTATTCTAAGCCTCCAAACTCTTTAAATTTTGAACTAATAGCATAAAAAAATTAACTAAAATTCAAAATGTCACTTCTCTGTTAATGGAAAATTAAGATCTATAGATATTTATCACACATTTTGATTCTTATCACAGTTTTTTTATTTACTTAATTGGATTCTTGTTACAGCATTATTGACTTCTAGTTCTACGCTGATTACAATGAAACCACAAACCCTTCTCTCTATTATTAGCTAAAGATTCAATACACTAGTGAAGCATTTTCTAAATATGGCGCATTTATCTCTTTAAAAATTAATTCAATAATATCTATGTCTAGCTTATCATGGTGGGAGCAATACCCATAAAGTTTCGTAGTGAAGACAATAAAACAATAGATTTTATGCGCATCTTGGGATGTATGTCGATGTTACCGTTAAAGTCCGAAATCTGGAGAATGTCGACATTCGCTGG
>JAPDSC010022034.1:286997-302387 GCA_026290005.1 Latrodectus geometricus | reverse complement strand
ACCGGTGAATGTCGACATTCTCTGATTTCGGTCTTTCACGGTAACATCGATATGAACATATTATTTTTTATTGGTAGAATAATTACCGAAGTTAAAATAAATACATTCCACAAAAAGTCTTTCACAGTTACCCACAGATTAATCTCTCATTTTAATTCAATCTTGATTAATAAGGATTAATAATCTTGATTAATAACCACAAAAGCAGCTATAAAAATATATAAAGATAGGCAAGTAACGTCCCCTCTATTATATCAACTGTTGTCAGGAAAATGGATCAAAGTAAAATCAACTATTCGTAAAACGTGATTAATGAAAAATAATGTAGCTTCCTCTTAAAACCCTTTTGCTTATTTTTCTTAACAAAAATTTATTTTGCTCTTCAACTTCAAAAAAAAGGTAGAAGAATAAGAAAAAAATAACATTCTGATAGCTCTTTGGCAGTTTTCAATAAAAAAACGTAAATAAAGCACTAAATAAAACAAAAGTATATAAGAAGCATTTGATTTTCACTATTTCTTCTCAATTTTGCTTAAAACGAACACTTCCAAGTGACACAAGATTCTTTAATAGGAGATGATATTTCTTACTTATTTATTAGTTGCTTAGTGAACTCTATTAATCGTAAAATGTAAAATTTGGCATTGTAGAATTTAAGAAACATTTTCCTACAGCATTATGGAATTTTTCATGATTTGAAATTATCAAAGTTTTGTATATGGGCTTTCTATTAATTTTCTTAGTCGAAAAAGTGCAATACTTTTACACAAAAATATTACGAATATAAAGCCTTACGTTGAAGAACACATTTTCATTACATTTGTAATAGTTATAACGTACCAAAGAATTTTATCTCTAAACTTTTGACTATCTCAACTTTACCAACTGATAAGATAAATGACACACACAACAATGAGACGCACAGATAATGAGAATAAAATGTAGAATGTATAAAGAAATATTTCAAGCACAGATCATAGAATAACTATATTAGGTTAAAGGTTTACTAAACGGTCACTATTTGTGACTTTTTCAAAATGTAGCCAAAAATCTCGCCATTTTCCACAAGCGAGGTCTAAAAATAAACCGAATATTGAAAAACATTACCTGATTGGTCGAAGTTCCTCATCTGCGGTCGGATCTGATTGGTTGGAATTTGGTTCGATTGCCAAAATGTTATTTATCCCCAAATGTGGAAAATCACGCCAACGGTGACCGTACAGTAAATCTCAGCCAATATTGATATACTTCGAAGGGAGAGAGAGAGAGAATATATGGATTAATATCTGTTCAAGAAGTACGTAAGAAAAAGAAATTTGCAAAATGTTTCATTCCACAATTTTATAATGAGTCGTATCAGTATAACATCAAAGCATCATTTACATAACAGGTTAATGTAGGAGTTCCCAACCTGGAGGGAACCCCTAGAAAGGGTTTGCACATTAAGGGAAGTGCGTGAGCATATCCGAAAGAAAGTTTGAAAAAAATCATACAGAATAATAAGCGATTTTCCAAACATGGTTCTGCACATTTGGTTAAAAAACATTCCTCAATTTTGCTTTTTAAATTGAATACACAGTCCTTACAGCTGTTGTGAACCCAATTTTTACTACAGTATAGGACAACAGATCACGTTCTTATATAAGCCTATTGTTTTAATAAAGATGAATCTGAAATTTAGCTCCCTTTAAAGATTACAAATACTCGTATTAAACAAATATAAAGTATTTATTAGCCGTAGAAAGGAAATAAAAAAGTAAAAAAATGCCAAATTAGAAGAAGTATTTTTTAATTTCCAGATGTGTAGAACATATAAAATGTAATATTTTCTTGATATACTTAATACTCAATCCAAATTATAATACTCAATAGTTATGCTTGATGAAGAATGATAAAAATCAATGTCTTTTTTATCCATTTTCTTGTTACTCATTAAATTTTCCTTAAACTTTTCAATCTAACTTACTTATTTCTATTTATACGTATAAAATTTAAATTTGATCTTTTGTTATTTGTTTTAAATGCTATTTTAAGCAAGACATAGTGTTTATTTAACAAACACTTGTTTACAATATTTATAGATACTATGTTACTATGTCACAAAATTGAACAATGGAAAACAATCAATGAAAAACTTGTTAGTATATTTTGCTTATAGAAAAATTAAATTAATTTTTGATAACATCAGACTGAAGAAATACGAGTTGAGAAACCTTACTCTATTTCTATTACTAATATTTACCTACAGTCGAATTTGATGGAAGAAAATACGATTTATATTACTTTATAGCTATCTTGACAACATTTAATTATTCTTTTACTGTGTTTATTGCATTATAAGAGCCTATAAATGTCTGTTATAAATTTTTATGTTTATTAGCCTTCCTTTAACTAAAGTTATTTCTTTGTAAAATAGACGTCATTTCAAATTTAGCAATTTTATTAATGTATAAAATTCAAAGAACTTTAAATCTAGAAATACAGAATGTGAAATTGATTTTTTTTATTGACATGATTTATCAACCTTATCCCAACATAGACATTGTAATCCCTAAAAAGGGGATTAAGCATGCATCTTCCCTAACCGATAGGGAATCCAGGTCAGTTATCAATTGGAAGCAATCTCAGAAAGAACTTATTGGCACCAATGAATTGTGATGTGAAATAATCTAGAATTATAATTAATTATTATTTTAGAATTGTGTTATGTTTGTTAGGTAGTTATATTTATCAAAATAAAAAAAGTCAAAAGGCAATAAGACTTGTCATTTTATGAAAAGGAAATCACACAACTAGAATTCTGATACCACATAACAACCTATTAAATGTGTTTCCTGTTTTAACTAAATTTAGAAAATAGTTTATTTCATCCAGATAAATTTACATAAAGTATAAGAAATAATTTCATTCTAATCTAATTAAGTTTGCAATTGAGTTTTCAATTTCCCTTTGACTTTTTTAACCTTTTATTGCGTAAATTTTCATTATAAAATGTTAAACACATGTTTATTATTTTTACGCAGAAGCATATTTTGAGATATATTGTTAATTTTTTAAATTATTAAGTCAATTACTAAGTAATGTTAATATAAATGTAAATATATATATATATATATAAACTTATAAATGACACATAGATGGAAATAAATGTAATTTCTCTCCACAAAGAATAAAGAAAATGTTTTCTGAAAAGTAATTCTGGTATTTTTCTTTCGATTTAATTAAGTTAAAATGTGAAAGGAAAATGAACGTAGATAAGAACTAAATCAAAAATTACAAATACTGCAGTAAAAAAATGAAATTAAACAATTTTCGTTTATTCTCTATCAGTTGTCGATTTTCCAAATAAAAATGAATTTTTTATTCAGGTTAAGTTGATAAGCCATAAATTTGTTAATGCCGGTGTATATCATTTGTAGTCATTACTTTTGAGAGGGAATTATATTTTTTTTTCTTAGAGTGTATACTTTGAGAATGACAATCAGTTTTTTATTGTTGTTTATAAAAATAAAATCTTAACTAACAAAGTATTTCATGAAAGTTTTTCAGCAACCATTTTGATCAAAAATGACCGAGGATAATCATTATTTGTTTTTGAAGAAGTATGTTTGCATTTAAATTATTTTTTTATAATTTCGTGGCACATTTTCTTGAAACATAATTTCATGAATGAGGAATTTTTTTTATAATATTTTGTACCGCTTGATTTGTTATTATTATAATGCCTCTGTACAACAGTAAAAAAATAGCAGTAATCTTTAACCTATCACTCTCTTTTCTTCATAAAAATGTTTTTAACAATACTCAATATTATTTTTATATTAATTATTAAACTTAAATAAAAATATTTTACTAAGAGACTTCATATATTTGTGAGGTAGATTTCATTTAACAATACTTATTTTACCCAATAATTTAATAGCAACATTTCCTGGCGATAAATCTACCTTTATGTCAAATGTGAATGGATGATCGAGTTGTAAAAGTTTTAAATCTTTCATAATATAGAAAAGTACACTCTACAAAACCTTCTGTTTTGTAAGTGGCACATGAAATAAGAGTAATAGTTAGCCTGATCAAATATCGTTTCTTTTAATGTTGAAAAAATATACAAAAAACGTTATTTTAACATCAGAAAATAAATTTTATGTGCAGATATAGTTCTAATAAAGAATATAATAAAATCATCAGAAAGTAATTTTTGTTTATTTTATTGAAGGACTTCTCATGTATCGCATATACAAAAACCATTATTTCATGTACTTACCAATGATAATGTGCCATTCAGGGAAACAATAAACATTATAGTATAATAAAATGCATTTAAGTAAAAACTGTTTCTATGATAAAAAAAGTTTTGTAATATATGTTTAAAATACACTACAAACATTTTAATACTAATATAAAAATAATAATTCTGCATTGAACATTAATTTAGATTAAAGCAAACTGTTATGTGAAAGAGTGATAGGTACTAAATTGGTTTTATGGAACTAAAAATATTTTTGCTAAAACAACTTTTTATTAAATTATTATGTTTGTAGATACAATTACAAAATATTATTTGAAAAACTCATATAAATAGACTCATATAAAATAGCTCATAATAATTAAAATATAATTAACTTTACATTAACTTTCTAACTTATTTTTTGTATGATTTGTATTGTTATTTATTTTATGTCAATATACTCGTTACATATTTAATGAAAATTAATATATCATAAGTCATATAATATATAATTGTGAAGCTTTCATCATACAGAAACATTTATTTATTTGAATGTTAAAAAGTTGTAGTTATTCATACCTTTATTAGTTATTATATATAATATTGCATATCAATGTACGCATATTACACATCATGTTGACAACTTACTGTCATATATTGTGTTCGCAAATAAAGCCTTTTTGCAGCTTTTAAAGCCTTTTTTTTTAAATAAAATTTTCTGTATATTTTTAAATAAATAGAGAGTATAATGGAGAATATCTGTATTTTTTTACTCGGGATGTACAAAGAAATTTAAAATTTTTTGCAACTAGTCAGGAAACATTTTCAATAAATAAAGAGAAAAATGAAATTACTTTAAAATCTTGAATTTTAATATACATAAAACACTGTTTTATTATAAACAACTTTTTGTAACATGTCTTGCTATTTAATATGAGAAAAAAGGATTTACACATTTTTTTGATAAATCTTTTCTAGAATGTATTTTTTAAATATGAATATTTATTTCAAAATTGCATTTTTATTGTGTAAGAATAAAAAAAATATTATAAGAAACATTAACTGAAGTCAAGAAACAAAAATTAAAGACTGATTTTCGTTATTTTATAAAAAACGAGTTCTTAAATAAGTTGAATTCAACATATTATAACGTAAAAAAAAAAAAAAAAAAAAACATCTCAACTACATTCAAATTTTTTAATGCGGATGTAGTTTATTGGTACTTGATGTTGAAATAATTAACTGGCTTATTTTCTGTAATAGTAAAATCCCTTATCAACTTTTAAAAATGAAAAATAAAACAATTTATACGAAAATTTAGAAAGATTTTAAAAGTCAATGAATTAATAAATTTATAGACACCAGTTTTTTATAACTTAATTAATTTGCAAAATATTCTGGACCAAAAAAATTATAAATCGAAGCACGTCAGATAGCTATTGAAAAAAATAATATTTTTTCTGCTAGTGCCATTTCATGAAGACACGAAATATAATCAATTATTCTCATTTTAAGATATTGCACATTTGCTTAATATGTAAAAAAGTTTGTTATCACTGAATTTATATTACTTTAAGTACATTGTGAAAGGGATAAGAACATCCTTACTTACATGAAGACCAGAAATAAAGTTCCTTGGGTTTTGGATCTTGTAGGTTATATTTGCGTTTTATTATCTCTTCTTATTTAGATTTTACCGAAAACTCAATACTTTAAAACTCATCCTAATTCTTAAGCAAATAGTAAAATTGTAAAAATAAATAAGATATAAAATCAAAGAGAAAACTAACAAAGCCTCCCAACCACTACAAATTTCTACTTTCTATATAATAATGTGTGCACATTAAAGTATAGAAAATATTTTTATTAAAAATAAATCTGCAAAAATTTAAGAAAATTTGATTCTATAAATTTTACTGTAGAAAAATACTAATTTATTGGTGAAGAAAAAGAAATTAAGATATTTTTTTGTGTAAAAAAAAAAAAAAAAAAAAAAAAAAATTAAGAAGAAATTAAAAGTGAATTGCTTTATTGTATGTCTTATTTTTTTATTCTTTTTTTTTCTATAAAATATTAAAATAAAAAATTTTGTTAAAGCTTACACGGATTACAAACAAATTAATTTTATTTAAAAAAGTTGTATTACGTTAGTTTGGAATTTATTTTTTGAAGAGAGATCTTACTTTTTTGTTTAACATATCAGTATGAAACATAAAATCCATGTTCTTTTGAAAAATTCAATGAACATTGTAAGTTTTTGAATTGTCAAGATCAATGTAATTTTCAAGTGTTTCTAGAAATTGAAACAATTTCATATTTTAATATTTTCAAGATATTGCTGATCAAATGAATTTTTAACTTGTTTTCAATATTTACAGCGAATATTTTTTTCAATGATTTGTGATTGTATTTGATTTCACTAAATGTAAGTAACAAAACTTTTTATTTATGATTTAAAAAGTAAAAATTTAACAAATAGAATCCACTTTTTTACTTTTTTAAGCAATGATTATTTTTATTGTATTTATTTGTTAATAATTTTTCCGAAATCAGAAAATAATTGCAGGGAACGTCTTAGACTTTTATTTAACTCTGTATTTCTTTTAAACTAAAACAAAATTTTTTTTAAAAATAAAGAATACGATATTTCTCTGTTTGCAATTCAAAATATTCTTTAAGTTTCAACGTTGAAAACATTATATATCAATTCTATATTTCATATGCATTTTCTTAATTTTTAGTGATTGTGTTTGTCATTTGAAATACTTATTTGTGGTATTGGTATATATTAAATGCTTAAAGATTATTCACAATTGAGTTTTAACTGAGAGTCAATGATATAATAATAAACTGGCTCAGAAAGAACATTTTCAATGTTTGCAGATACAATTTTGTAAATTGCGTTTTTTTTTTTTTTTTAACTTTGGACTGTTAATTTCCCATTTTTTCATTTAAACAGAAGAAAGTCAAATGTAAATATAGTTAATTGTGTAATTAAATTATTAACGAATTAATTTCTTTCTGTTTTGTCATGAAATTTAGAGTAGTAAATTCTTTAAAATTTAAACAATGATTTTATGTAACTAATCAATTGTTTATAAATACATCAATAATATCAAAAGTGGAAAAATAAAAAAAATAAAAGTATTGAAAAATGTTGGATAGTCTTAGCTAAGCAAAGCTAAGCATATATTTAGCGAAAGCATTTAAGAATATAAATTCCTTTATTTCTTATTTTTTCAACATTTATTTGTTTCACTAAAATATTAAAGTGATATTTTTTAAACAAATTATTGTTTTCAGATCAAATGTTGGATAAGTATCAGATTAATATTGATCCAATATTTATTCATGTAAATACCGAACAAATATTGGATAAGTATTGGTCAACAAACCTAGTTTTCAAATAATACATAAATAATTTAATTTATAGTAATTATTTAATCAGTGGGTAAATTAATTTAGAACCATTAAAAATGCTTTCAGATTGTTTCCTTGCTGATGATTATTTGGATAGTTTTTTTTCTTTTACAATAATTAAAAAGTTACATATCTTTTATAAACTCTCCAGAAATTCAGCACGAAAGGAAATCCTTATATTTCAATAGTTATTTATGCATGATGAAAATGTTAAAACATGCTTTTTTTAAGATTCTGTGATGAAAAATTATTCTATTTGCTTATAGAATCGATTAGATTATACACATATCATTTGAATAAAATATTCTTCAATATAAAGTAGAATGCTGAGAATAAAAAAAGAAACTTAGAAATAAGATTTTTGCTAACAATCTTTACTTTTTCTACAAATTTATTTTTACTACAAATCTTTGCACATTAGAAAAACTTGTGAGAAGCGGATATATGTTATCAGTCCTAAAAATCATCAAAAGCTAAAAATGAAAGCTTATTTTATGAAAAAAAAATAAATATAATCCAATTCATATGGAAGATGCAACATTTGTAGCTTACATTTCATATTCAAATGTACATTTAAGTAACTTGAGAGATATTGTCTTAAATTAACTCTGATACAATGAATTAGTTTAAAATTCATTTATGTTGAATAAACAATGCAAGTTATCGTAATTTTTAAACAAAATAAAAAATAAATACCTTTGATTTTATAAGAATTTATAATGCTTGACAAATATATACAAAACGATTTCCTGAAGCAATCCATTCTGCAATATCACAATAACAAGCCATTGTGTTAGAATGATAAACAACTATATGTTTTTTTTATTAATTTGACATTATTATTTTATTTAATAAAAAACTTCATAAATTAAGTATTTAACTACATTATTTCAAATGAGCAACTGTATTCGTAAGGAACAATAGAATTACAAGAAGAACAATGGAATTATGATTCGTGAATTTCTTTTATTGTATATTAACTTTTTTATATAATTGTTTGTTCCTTTAAAGACGTAACCTAATTGATATGTAAAAATATGTAGGAAATTGCTTTTAACTTCAGGAAATATATTCATTACACATATCTTTTCAGATATTTTTATTGAACTACTTTATTATATATCAAATATTTTTTTATTATGAAATATTTTTATTATTTGTCATTGATAGATATTGAAAACAATATTAATATGGTACATAACCGAAAATAATTAAAAATAAATTTTAAATTCAAATGTTTAAAACCTCAAATGGAAATAGGTATGAATAAAAGAAATTTACCAACATAATTTTAACCCTATATTCATGATTACAAAGATCAAGGTCTTTAAAAGCAATGAATTGAACAAAATAAATAAAACCTTATTTTTTTAATATTTAAAGCGCTACTTCATAAACGAATTCGAGAACTATCTTATATCTTATTACTATTTTTATATTGCTTACAATTTCTGTGCAGAATAAAATTTACTGCAACTTTCGCATAATCACAGCTATTATTCGATATTATTTGTTTTAAACTCATATAAAATAGAGTGTTTCCCAACTCACAATGAGTTTTAGATTTGTTTGACTCGGTTCCTAGCAAAATACCACAAATTGTCTGTTAAGTACAAAATAAATCTAATTTATATTTATAATTAAAAAATGGAAATCCCAAATAAATTTTATTTATCTCTGTTAAACATGTATGAATTATTACAGGGTAGAGAAATATATTTTTATATTTATTATTTCAAGAAAGAAAACATAATTGTAGTAAAAAAATAAACTTTATCTTAAATTTTAGCTTTAAGTAAAACTATTGAAGGAGTGTTATTACACGCTTATTAAATCTTATACATTGCAAATAATGAATTATGTTGAATAAAATGGTACATTTTCATATTCTCGTGTTACAATTTAAATGTTATTTATTCAAATATTATTTCATAATAAATATTTCAAATATGCTTCTTCATTTTATTTATAATGATTTGTAATTGGAAGAGGAGTGAGAGTTAGTTGTACATTAACTTTCACAGAAAATTAGTTTCATGTGAATGAAAATGTTTAATAAAAAATATTTTATTTTACTAAATAATAGCATATGGATTCTGATATAAAATGACAAATTGAAAAAAATTAAAAATTTTATTTTTTTTTATAACGTGTACTTTTTAATTTCATAATAGATTATATAATCTTTTATGGAATTTTGTCTTTTTTCAGTTTTGAATTATCTGAATAATTGATGGTTAAATTCAAATTAAAGTATATCACAATAATGAAATCAATTTTGTAACAATTCTAAATTTGTTTTCTTATAACCTTATCACACATTTCATTCCCATTTTAATGTCATTTGAAATAATTCTAGATTTAGCAAAAAAAAAATTTCTTGATTTATCTCTCTTAATGTTTCAATGGACAAGAAATGAAAGAAAAAATTTTATTTGAATAAATTTATAATTATATTAAATAAATTTTGCATAAATGAATGGTCTTAAATTAAATTGTATTTTTAATATAATTTAATTTACACCTGATATTTGGAGGTTTCAATATTGTTATAAAACCATGTTTGTATATGCAAATCTAAGATTAAAAAAAAACCTATTGAATTAATTTCGTTAAAGCCCTTTAACTATTTGTTCTTGTTAGAAATATATTGTAATATTCATATAGCTTCAACTTGACGTTGTATTTCAATTTAATTTAAAGCAATTAAATGTTTTTTTTTATTTGGTCCATGTAATTTTCATTTCTAGTGTTTATTGCTAACTTTCTAAATTAGTTTCTTATAAAGGATGGATTCTTATAAACCTAGAAAAATATTTCTAAAATAGTTTTGTTATTTTGTAAATAAGTAATAATGAAAAATATTTTCGTTATTCTATTTCCTAGAGACGAAACGTTATTGACGTAATCATTATTTTGTTTCTTTAGAGACTTAGCCTTACAGACGAAATAAAAAAAAATTAACTGCGCATAACAATTCAAAAAATATTTATCGTTTATTATATGAGGCATTAAAATTTTATATGAGTCACCTGTACCATGAGTTTTATTACTAATTGAACAAAAAAGGTCATTTATGAACTGTTTTACGAAAGAGCATTCCGTAACAGAAAAAAAAAAAAAATTTCCTGCACGTATAAGCTTCAAAAGAATTATAAAATAACAAGTAGTGCCATCTAGTTACATATTTTTGAAATAAAAGTACTGTAATTTAAAAAATAATTCTTTCGTGTTAATATAATTTTTAGTCTATAATTATATTTTACCACATAATATTTAGAATTTATTTTATGTGAATAATAATTTATCAGTAAATATATTATGTGTGAATAATATTTTACGACAAATAAAATAAATAGGCATCTCGATATTTCTCATTAATTTTGTGTGTTTGTGAAAATTAAATGTTAAAAATATAAATTTCATGTAACGTATTTAGAACTATTGTTTAAAACTTATGCTTACTAATGTAAACAGTGACACATTTGTAGTAAATGCCGTTGTAGAATTATTAAATTAATATTTAGCAGATAGCTCAGCAAATGACGGTAAATATTTATATTATGAGTAATGTAAATTATTCAATTAAATATATTAAATCTGATTTTTACTAATAAAATTTTGGATTTTCCAATAACATTTTCCCAGTAAACATCGGTACTTATTTTTTTTTTTCAAAATTTAATTAATGAAACAAAAATGTACTAAACAAATTGAATGAGGTTTTGGACTAAATTCTCATAAAAATGATTGATCTTAAACGTAAAAAGAGAAAAAAATAAGGTAAGATAAAAGATATTGATTTTCTACTGATTTTAAGTATATCAATATGCAACAATGTGTTCATATACCATAAATACAAACCAGAATTAACAATATCGTGAAGTATACTTTAAATAAATAAGACATTCCATATGAATTTCAGATTAGATTTGTATTCATTAAAAAAAATCTCTCTTCTGCACTTAATTTTTATATCCAGAATATTCTGTTAATTAAGAATAGAAAACACCAGAAAAAATACACATATGTCAAAAATTGCAACTCTGAAACGTAATCAAACTGAATCGTAAACTAAAGTTACTTCAGAGATTCCGCAAAGAATAAAGATTGATTAAAGGGAAATACAGTTTCCTGTTATCTTAAGAGAAATGACAAAATCAAAACGAATGTATTTTAGCATACAGCAATAACTGGAGTTAAGGAATGTATGAAAGCAGTTTATAGAATTAAACCATATAGAATTTACTTACGTTATATAAGCAATTTTCAAAACAGCAAAAAGTCGTATTTAATTAATATTAAATATAAGAATTAGTCAGATAAGAGGAAATATCAATTTTAAACTGACTCTATTGTTCCATATTCCTTGCCATGCTTTTTTTTCAATGCTTTGCAGGTCCTTATATGTTTAAAATAACCCCTTAAGCTGAATTTTCAAGTAAAGAACAATAGTCTAAGAAATTTCAATGGTGTTGTTCTAACTGGACAATTAATCAAAAATGCATTATAGATATACAGGAAATATGAATTTAGTATCTCTATTATATCTGGTACAAACCTCTTTAACAAAATAATTGCTTCGTCATTCTTAATGAAGGCTGCTAACTAAAAACGAATCATTTAGTTCTAGGCAAAATCATCATTAGTCAGAACACACCTTCCAATAATATCATTATACATTTTAATAATTAGTTGCTGACTTGTAAAAATTCAAGGTATTATAATACCTGGAATTTTATAATTGAATTTGATTCAATATCAAAATGTATCAAAGCAATTATATATTACATTATGCTCTGCAAATGATTTTGAAGTCTTGGGTACTCATAAAATGCAGTTTTATACAGGATAAAATGATTTATCAGCGGCATTTACCCTTATTATTATGCCTAGTCATGCAATGTTGTAAACTCTCTATTAGTAGTTCATAATTGCTTTTACGATTTTATTCACAAGACTAATGTTTCATTATAGAAAAAGGAGAAATATCATGGAAAGATTATTAATATCTGTGATAAAAATAAGTTCATTTATTTGTATAACAGACAATCTCTAATGTCACCCATTTCCTTTTGCAAATAAATAAATTAAAAGAAAAAAAAAAAAAAAACAATTGGTGATGACAATTTTTATCAAGAGATTATTCAAAGAACAAAACTTCTCCCACACAAATATACACAAAATTTTCATGTTAATGTATATAAAAATTCAAAATGAAATAAAACGCTGTACGTCATACAAGTCACAAATTTATAAATATTTAAAAAAGTATGAACGAAATTTAAATACAATGTGTAAAAAAAAATGATATTAATAAAAAAACTAAAATGTTTGCGTCTCTTTCCTGTAGCAATATGCGGAAGGATACATATAATGGAAACTATAGGCTGTTTAATCAATTCTAATAACATTTTCGTAAAAAATACTTAACATTCACTTTTCAGGATATCAAGCAACTGATATGACTGACGAAGCATACATTTTCAAAACTATATAGTGCATCAAAAAATAATTCTATGGGGTATTCCGTGTGTGCTAGAGTAGATTCGTCAATATGGAATTTTTTTTATATAACTCACATGAACAAATCTATCTATCTATCAAACTATATATAAATAATCAAAATAACTTTTTTTTTTTGCAAAAATGAGAGAAAAATTCTACTTATTTTTAATTATACGGTACTAACAACAGTGATGAAAAGTGAAATTGTATGACAAATTTTGATAATATCAGATAACTTTTTTCCTTATTAAGTTTTTCTCTTTCGATATTTATTTACATTTTAAAATCGGATATTTCAAGTAAGTTATAATTTTTTTCCATATAAAATAGTAAATTTGTCTGATTTTAATTTATTTATTATTTTGTTTTTATACTCATCTTGTTAGAATATTTAAGATTAAAATTTTAAAAATATATTCTGAAACTGACATGAATATCATAAGAATTCTTAAAGTAAGGAAATGTAGCAAATAATTAAATATTATTTGCATGATTTTATCTTTTTCATTTTTTAATTTAAAAACGATCTTTTTTAAATTTATAATTTGCTAACTGTCAAACTATTATATAGTTTATGAACATCATATTTTTAATATAAAAATAAAGAAATTCATATAAAGTATTTTACATTAAAATTTGTAAAAAGTACGTTAAAATTTACTCAAACAAAAATCAAAATTGGTATGAAATATGAATGAATTACTGAACTTTTAAAAGGTAACTGCCTAACAGAACATATGGCAAATCGTATTACTTTCTTATATATAAATATATACACTACTGGCCATTAAAATTGCTACACTAGGAAGAAATGCAGATAACAAAATGATATTTATTAGACAAATATATTATACTAGAAATAACAAGTGATTAAATTTTCAAAATATTTGGCTGGATAGATCCTGAGAAATCAGTACCCAGAACAACCATCTCTGGCAGTAATAACAGCAGTTATACGCCTGGGCATTGAGTCAAACAGAGATTGGATTGCATGTACAGGTACAGATGCTCATGCAGCTTCAACACGATGCCACAGTTCATCAACCGTAAAGACTGGCGTTTGATGACGAGCCAGTCGCTCGGCAACCATTGACCAGGCGTTTTCATTGGTGAAAGATCTGGAGAACGTGCTGACCATGGCAACAGCCAAACATATTCCGTATCAAGGAAGGTCCGTACAATACCGCCAACATGCGGCAGGGCATTATCCTGCTGAAACGTAGGGTTTCACCGGGCTCGAATAAAGGGTAGAGCCACGGGTTGTAACACACCAGAAATGTAACGTGCACTGTTCAAAGCACCGTCAATGCGAACAAGAGGTGTTCGAGACGTGTATCCAATGGCACCCCATACCATCAGGCTAGGTGATTGGCCAGTATGACGACGACATATGCACGCTGCCACTGAGTGTTCAACACGATGCCGCCAAACACGGATGCGAACATCATGATGCTGTACACTGAACCTGGATTCATCTGAAAAGTTGATGCTCGTCATTCGTGCGCCTAGGTTCGTTGTTGATCACACCATTGAAAGCGCTCTTGTCTATGACGCAGCGTCAAGGGTAGCCACATCCATGGTCTCCGAGCTGAGAGTCCATACTGTTGCAAACGTCGCGAACTGTTCGTGCAGACAATTGTGTCTTCCAAACGACCCCTTTTCTTGACTCAAGGCTCGTGACGTGGTTGCACGATCCACTACGGCCATGCGGATAATATGCCTGTCTTCTCGGCTGATAGTGATAGGTGGCCGTTGAGATTCGACGAGCATGGCGTTCGGTATTACCGTCCTGAACCCATCGATTCCATATTCTTCTAACAGTCATTGGATCTTGACCGACGCGAGTAGCAATACTGCGATAAGATAAACCACAATCCCGGTACGCTGCAATTCGACCTTTATTAAAGTCAGAAACGTGCTGGTACGCATTTCTCCTTCTTACACGAGGCATCACAACAACTTTTCACCAGGCAACAACGTTCAAATGTAATTTGTGTATGAGGAACCAGCTGAACAATTTCCTCATTTAAACACAATGTAGGTGTTGCTACTGGCGCCTGTTTTGTCTGAATGTGGTTAAAAGCTAATCATTTGCATATCATAGCACCTTCTTCCTTTCGTATAAATTTCACGTCTGTAGCATGTCACCTTCTTGGTGTAGCACTTTTAATGGCCAGTAGTGTTTATATATATATATATATATATATATATATATATATATATATATATAT